>APFE030954079.1:112550-189278 GCA_000404065.3 Pinus taeda | reverse complement strand
CTAGGAGAAACAACACTTCCATCTTTATAGTTGTGAAGGGTATGCTTCATAATTTTGCTTTCCACTATGTCACAAAGCCCTTTTACGCTTTCCAATTGTTGTGGTGTTGCACTAAAGAAGGTGTTGCTCTTTGTATCCTCATAATGTGCTATCATTTCCTCCATGAAAATTGATCACGTAACAAGTCTTTTACGAGAACAAAGCCCTTTATACCATAAAAATTGATCCAGTTCTACATATGAAGATGCAATACATACCTTTTGTAATAGTGGTACACCATGTAGATCAAAATATTGCTCCATTTGACGTATCCAATTTACCGGATCATTGCCATCAAACTTCCTCATCTTGTTTTTTTTTTATTTTAGGAGTTCGATCTTGAAATGACTGTAACTTTGAATTTCAGATCTTTAAGCTCTAAAACTACGAATTGTAGTAGTCCTCTATGTACTCTTTCCAATGCCACCAGTCTGACCCCAATTGGATTCTCCAATGAAGAGTTATGCCAAATCTCCCACAGTGACCTAATTATAGACTAGTTCAGTAGAGCAAACTTGTATGACGTGCTACGAGTCACTGTTTCAACCTTTGGATCTAAAACCTGCAAAAAAGAAACTACAGTCCGTCCCCTTTCTGTACCTTCTTACGAAATTTCAATCTGATGCTCAAAGAGAAAGTTATGATGATTTTCCCTAGCTCACCTGTTTTGAGTGTAATTCAGGAGTCTACAAAAATGCCAACTTCCTCAGATCATATCTCCGAAAATATCCTGTAAAACGCTCTGAAATTCGGACCCAAAGTTCAGCGCCAAGTCTTCTCAAATGGGTTTTTTTGCAACTTCTGAAACGTCACAGAAAAAAAGTTATAGCGAAAATGCCACGATGACTTGTTTGGAGCAGCAAAACCCTAGAATCCAAAGCTCTGATACCAAATGTTATGAAACCAGCTCAAAAAAGATAGAAAAGATAGATCAACGCCTCAGAATTCAGCTTCTTCGAGGGGGCAACCTCCTTTACATTACATAAATTAACAATTCTTGGATGATACAAATGAAAATACCTCCTTTCTATATATAGGCGTCTAAGGGGTCATAATGTAATCAGAGCTGACATAACAATAATAATGTAAGGGCACAATAATAACAATAGTGGGCTTCTATGGGGCACAATAGTGACAATATGAGCACTACATGGGTACATCAATATAATAAGGGGGTTCTACTAATAACAATAAGGGTTTACACTAGTAGTATAGGGGCCTAACACCATCTATGTTAGGGACCTTAGATTCTTCGTGCTCCCAAGTTTCAACAAGCAAAATGATATCAACATCATTTGAAATCCAACTTAGCTTGGGGCCTTTGTTCCATGGGAAGCCCCGATAGTTCCAAGAAAGGATCCGGAGAATGTTTAATTGCTATTGATTACTATCTTTCTCATTTCTATCTCGAATAAAGGCTTTTCTATTTCTGATTATTGCCATTTTCCTTCCTTTCTAGTTTATTTTACCTTTTGAACCTGCTTTCTTAATTCTGTTTGATCTTCTGGAATGAGATATTCATTTATGAAAATTCCCGTTCCTTTTAGACTTGAGGTTTTACTAAGTATGTCGTACTTATGATCAGTGGAGCTCACCTTTATGCGCATTAGTCTTCCTTTATTCTCGGTTAATTTCCCCAACCTTGTTGCTTCTGTGAGACACAGTTTTTCAATTTGTAATCTATTATGTAATTCTGTCTCGGCTGAAGCTAAAGTATCCTCATCTACTTCCTCTTTTAAACCAAAGATTATAAGGTTCAAGGCGCTTTTGTTACATTCGTGGTCTAAATCTATTAATTTTTTTCATTTCACCTTTAATTGGTTTGATATCTAACTTATCTACCACATTATTTAGGGCGAGGCGGCTATTAACTTTTTCTTCTAGTTCTTTAATCATGTCTTTCATTTTAAGACTGTCTAAAGTATCAGCATCTCCTTGCTGGGATGGTTGGTTAGTATCTTGGTTTTTGTTTTTCTATAACCTGCAATCTAGTCTCCATTGCCTCCATTTTATTCTCCAGTAGTTCTATTTTATTTTCTATTTGCTTTTGGATCGCATCTTCAAGAGATGCAAATTTATTTTCCAGCATGGCTTCTAACTTTTTTTGTAGCTTGGCTTCTCTTTCTTCTCTACGTTTCTCTAAAGACTCTATATACTCATAAATGCCTTGTAGAGTAACTGTGCTAGGTCTTCCCTTGGTAATCTTTGGTAACTATGGTGCAATATTCATACTTGAAATTATATGAGCAAATATGTATTAGAAAAAGAAAAAGATAAGGAATGTGTGCACCTGATATTAGAAAACCTGACTGTAGATCACCCGTGCCCACCCCAGCCCGCATACCAATGAATATATAGAGTACGTTTTTAACTCTTTCACCAAAGTATATATAGAGTATGTGTTTAACTCTTTCACCGAGCCTCAGAACTCTTTCACCGAAGAATATATGCGAAGAATATATATAGAGTATGTTTTTAACTCTTTCACCAAGCCTCAGAACTCTTTCACCGAAGAATATATGTGAAGAATATATAAAGTACGTGTTTAACTCTTTCACCGAGCCTCAGAACTCTTTCACTGAAGAATATATAGAATATGTTTTTAATTCTTTCACCAAGCCTCAGAACTCTTTCACCCAAGAATATATGTGAAGAATATATAGAGTATGTTTTTAACTCTTTTATCGAGCCTCATAACTCTTTCACCAAAGAATATATAGAGTACGTTTTTTTTACTCTTTTCACTGAGCCTCAAAACTCTTTCACCAAAAAATATATAATTATATAGAAAATATATTTTTCCATATTAATTTATATAAAATATCATGTAAACAATATCATGTAAACAATTAAAAGATGGAAAAATAAAATTAAATCCCCGCATCAATAAACTTAAATACCAATATTCTGTTCACAAAAGGCTCAGCTCATTAGTTAAATTGTTCTAATACATTTCCAATTATATTTATAAAGAAATTTACAAAGTAATAAACATTTTTTATAGTTGTCTTTTGGCATGAATATTTGATATATATATATTTTTATATTTAATTAATAATATAATCTTTTTTCTATGAATTATTTGATAAATTTTTGGATATATTGTAAGGCTTTTTTTTTTTATTTATTTTTTTTGCTCAATATAAAAATTTTTAATTTCAAATCAATTCTGGAATAAATTGTATCTTTTAAATATTTTTTATTTAGAGCTAAAATTTTATAAAATTATTTTAAAAATAAATAAAAATCAAATAATAATATTTTTTATCATATTAAACCGATATTAAAATTTATATTTATTTAATGATTTTTTTTAATCTCATAATAATAGTTTTTAATTATATATAATAAGCTTAAAAATCATTATAAAGTTATCAAACCAGCTATCTAAAAATTAAACCCTTTTTTAGGTTAAATCCATAATATTTACATTTAAATATTTTCCCAACACAAGGTTTAACATAAATTTTATGTGACTTTCCCCACACAAAATTTAACATAAATTTTGTATGACTTATCCGAGACAAGTAATTTTTTTAGTATTTCTTGATTACTCACATCGAAGTTCGAAGATTTTATGGTTGGTGCTCATCCTCATGAGAGAGATATGAAATTTGATAGGTAAGAGGTGTCGGGAGAAAAGATGTTAGATTAGTTGAATGTTAGAATGTGAAAAATTAAAATGAGAGTAAACAAGATTCGAAAGTTCACAGTAATTAAAGAGAATAATATAACATATATATGAATATGTGAAATAGTTGAATTTATAAAGAAACATAGAAAAAATTATTTACACCAAAAAAATTAATTTAATATTAAAAAAAATATAATAAATATTAATAAAAGGAAAAAGAAGAAAAATTATATGGTTTAATAATATAATATAGTATATGCAATATTATTGTGTATATATAAATTATATCTATACAAATATGATACAATACATGTATTATATAAAATATTCTTATCTTATTCTTTTGATTGAAGCTAGTCTTTCCCCATTGAAAGTATGGTTATGTTTATGTATTTGATGTATAAGACGAAGATTTATAGTAAGTAAGCCAAGAGGTTCCCTAGAATTGCTTCTGAATCTAGCAAAAAGATGTCATTGATGGCTCAAGCGAGGATGACTCAAGATTATTCAGTCTTGGCTCAAACATTGGGAGATAAAGGAGGAGATCATCTTGGAGAATAAAGATAATATTAAAAATACTATTGCTTCCAAATTTAAAGATAAAATATGAGATGATAAGGAGCTAGAGGGAAAAGAAATCTAAGGTGTTATAAAGAGGTGATCAACCCCACTCTTACGAACCAAAATTGTCTTTCATCTTGACCAATGCTAAGAAGAAGATAAACATTGTCAAGGTAAGAACTAATTCTCATGAGATTCGAGGTGAAAATGGGCATTGGTCCATTCCCAAAACACCTCAAGATGAAATAATATATCACCTTTGCGATACTAAGAGGGTTGAAGACAAAAAACACTTTCTCTTGGATTTCCCCACTCTTACATCCATTCTAATTTCTAAAACATTTACCACACTACCAACCTTATTTTCTTGTTCAGTCACCAAACTATAGTGATGTAGGAATAGTTAACTTTCCATTATTTTTTATCACGGAAATAAAATATTAAAGAGTTTCAATCATTCTCTTACTTTATTAAGGTCCAATGGACCATATTGGCATTATTGGACATTAATCATCATCATCATATATATTTGTGTGTGTGTGTGTTAATCTATTACTTAGTCAATAAACTAGTTATATTAATCCATAAATAAAATAATAATATTATTCCAAATAAATATGAGAAAACAAAAGATGATTAAAAACATAAGTGGAAAAGGAAGGGGGAGAGAAAGGATTTAGGAGGACTAAAAAATGGAAGAAAGGGAAAGATTATAGTTCCTACTAATTTTTCAACCATCATGTATGTTCAGATTGCCAAAGAGTATTTCAATATCCATGGCTTCTTTGAAATTCCTCTGATGATAGTGGTGTATCCTAGATAGGATCCTAAAGTCTTCAATGCAAATATGGTGCTAAATTCTCTCAGCATGCTCTATGTTATCACTTAGAGGAAACTCAGCTACAAGAAAACCTCCAAGGTAACCTCGAATCTCCTTTACGTTGAAAGTTGTCCCTTCAACCTAGAGAAGGATCGCTCCATAAAACTCAACTAGTCTAGGTCATTATTGTGGTAGGTTTTGCAATTGAGTTATATGGCTAGATTTAGTTTGTAGAATGAAATTAGGTTGGATTGTTTACAAAACACACCATTGGGCATGGATTCTAGTTCTAACAAGTAATTCTATAGATCTAATGAGAAATATACAAAAAGGATGATAGAAACAAATCCTTTGACAAATTGAGAGTTTGGAAGGAAACCACTGAAGTGAGAAAAAATTATAGTTGATTGAGGTAACAAATAATAATGGATGAGAGTTATGAGAAAGAGCATAAATGAATCCATATCTCATAAACTAAAATTTCCATACATGAGGAAAAGTTTTTATAAACAAAGAGAAAACTAACAAGGAACTACAACACATGAATTTCCTATAAAATGCTCATAAAAAATTATAATATATTTAAGATTTCTCGAATATGCCAGAATGAAAATGTTTTCAGTAAAATCAAATCCATTTTCATTCTTCTAAATTTCAAAATAATGCTCTTAATATTAATTCGAATCATTTAAAAATGTCTAAATATCTTGAAGTTCATGCATGTGAAGAAAACCTAACTACATTCAATTTTTCCCTAAAACTATATGTTGGAAAATATGCTAATATATACATTAGGTGACATATCTCTCAAACATGTCACTAACTGATAACACAACATCCTAGCTGGAAAAACAGCTCCCTTTTGAAAACAAGATTTATTTTCTACCAGAACATCCTTTATTTTTTATCTTTTATTTTATTCAGACCTCCTAATGAAAATTGTTGATACTCTTGCTGTCAGCTCCCTTGGTTTTTTGAATTGTGCATTTCTCTCATAGTGAGAATGTTAGCTTCTCCAAAATTGTTAACAACAAAGATGTCAACACTTGTCCTTCAAAATAACTGATAATAAGGTTGTATTTTGTCATCCTTGAATCATATTCTATCAGCAGAGATACAAGTTTGTCCAAAATAGATGACACTGGAACTATCAGCTTCACCGGAATCACTAACGATGGGAATTTCAACTTCTCGACTGTTCCATTGTATGTAAAAAACTATTAGGCAAACTGTCAATGACAAAAAAAAAACCCTTGTTTTGTGAAATGGATAGTCAAAATTTTAAGCTTTCTCTCCCAAGCCTCCTAGCTAACGGTACTAGTTGTCATGACAAGTACATCCACCTTCTCCAATCTCTGTTTCTTTCTCTACCTTGTCTCCATAGGAACCTTCCTTTTAGCTTCTCTGCTCTTTTTATAACCTATGATTTTCTTATTGTTAATGATCAGGTTCTTCAAAGGTATATCATCTATGTTTATCACTTATTTAGCCAATTTTGGGTTAACCTTTTGTTTGATTTTAAGCCTTAGCTTATTTTTCGGCATAGTGTGGGGCTTTTTGCCTCCTTCAAAAATTGGAAACAATGGTTCTTCTTCAACATGACTTCCCAATTAAATTTCTTTGTCTTTGATATGTATCAGTATTTTATTGTTTGCAAGGGGTTATGTAATAGGTGAACTCATGGCTTGGGGAGAACTAATAGTAGGAGGTAAGTTTACAAGAGATGCAGGGTCTAACTTACTAAGCTTGACACTCCTTTGATATATTTTGGGGATTTTGGGGCTAAAGGATGTAGACGGGACCTTTGTGACCTTTTTTCTAGGAGCTAGATCAATAGGGGCTTTTCCTTTGGTATTTTCCCCTTTTTAGTGGATTTTGGCATTCCTCTTCACTTTTTAATGGGTTTAAGTTGAAAACCTGCCCAAAACAGAAAGTGGCTCCAAGTCTTGCTTGCCCAAGATAGTTGGTTTTCAATTAGAAGTTTGATTAAAGCCTTTTCATATATGAAATGCGAGGAGGGGTATGTTCAAGCCATAAACCTAGCTGCTAGATGCCTAAGACTTTCCAGTACATAAAAACAGGGATTGATTCTAACTTGGACAACTATATGTGGAAGGAATTACAACTGATAGAGGCTTACGTGATTGAATATACCTTCACAGGTGAAGTACCACTGATAGAGGTGAAGAAGCATATGCCATTCTCTTGTAACCATTCCCTCTTATCTCCAACCCTCTAGCTCTAAGCCTTGAAATCCTCCTTCAAAAGGAAAGGAACATCAATCCTTGCCAACACTTGACTATGAAAAATCATTTCTCCATCTTCTGGTAAGGATGTGGCCTCAACAATTGAATTCTTTGTAACTATAAAGGATAGACCCCCAACCTTCACGTGATTCCCTTCAAAATCCTAAGAAAAATACTAAGCCACTGCATCATGGTAGTCAGTGCAGCGGTGGAAAAACTCACTCCAACTGGCTTGCTGAAATTGTTGTTGGATATTGGGATATATGTCCAACAAATCCAATGCTTTGGGATCAGAACAATTTTCCTTGACTCCTTTTCCCATTGTGTTGTGTGGTATTAATGGGATTTGATCCTAAATGCCTATGAGTAAAATGGGTTGAACAATGCCAAGTGTGATTAACTCCAAATTGAAAACCAATATTGTTGACTGTACATGGTAAAATATCTTAACATGTGAAATGGAATATTACAACTACAAAGGTGAATGATTAAAGCATTGAGGTGATAATTATAAATGGGTTTTGTATCATATGGTAAAATTATCACCACAACATTCACTCATAGTGGCTGAGAACACTTATTAAACAATACTTTTTTACCCCTTTGAGCCAGATAGAGATGCATTTTAATGATATTTTTGATGCTGACATGGTCAACAAAATCACAATCTTTTAAATTTAACAAAAAAATGGCATTGACAGTTGGCTTATCTGTCAAAATGGAATTGTTGATGAGTCCATTGTAAGTGAATTTCTTCAGTAGAATATATCATATTACTAAAATGTTGATAGCCCTGCTATCAGTAATCTCCCCGTTTATTACATCACAACCGTTGACACTAAAACTATTAGAAAAACCTTAAAAAAAGATATTGTGATAACACTCTGCAAGAGTAGATGAATGAAACTGAAAATGTTGATATATACAATAAGAAAGTCCTAATTTAATTCCGTCCTTGAATTAAATTATGAATTAAGTTTTAATTACACATCTCATGACAACTCGTAATAGTTAACTAACTTAAAGTGACTTAGTTGACTTAGTTAATTCGAGTTGGGAGTCCATCTAGAGTCATGTAGAGTGGTTCCTAAATTTTAGGGTCCCAGGTTGAGTTCTTTTGAGTTGTAATTATTTGCTTCAGTTTAACTAAGTTAAATTCAATTAAGCTAGTTCCAAGTGATGGAGGAATTAGTGGGAGATCTAGTAGTGGTGTGTAACCTACAATAGTGGGCTGTAACAAACACTACTGAACTAGTAAACTGAAGATCCACTCATAATTAATTCATGCATGTAAGATCGTAGAAAGAACCAGTTAATATTGGAGTTTAGGGAGAATTTACTTTCAGTTGTAAAATCATCTAAATTAAACCAATGTTGCATGCAATTAGAGAAAGGCCTATTGATGGATTATGCAGTTATGGATGGGGAATTTCCAAATTAAATATTGGCTAATTCCCTAGGAAATTACACAAGAAAATAGGATCTTAGAACACAATAGATTTGGCTAACTATTGCCTTGATCTTGCTTGTGAAGTAGTGAGACAGATTTTGATTTTGCAGAGGTTGCTCAGGCTTGAGAAAAGAATTATAACCATCTCATATTTTCTAATTAATGCAATATACAGATAGCAGGGATTTTTAGCTATGGCTTTCCCTAGAAAATTATTGTGTTATGTGTGATTGAATTCTTTCTATTTTATGCTTTGTGATTTCATCGATATTTTATTGTTTCCATTAATGAGTAGAGTAGATTCAAGTCAATTGTTTTAGAATACTACAATTTCCAGTTTGAATCTACAAGGAATTTATATATGGTATGGGAGAAGAAATCACTATAGAAGAGGAGAATACAAGTTTGTCTTTTGAAGGAGAAATCAAATTTTCACTATCATACTTCAGAGCCAACAGGATGTCGTTCTACAGTTTCAGACTCAAATATTCCCTTTGGGGTAGTTCGAACAATATTTTTTGAAAGGACTTGATGGAGGCAATGTTGGAATACAATGATCTTAAGGAATTCATATAAGATGATATTCCTAAGCTAGCTAGTTCTTAGGATCTAGAAGAGTGGAGAAAGTGTGTGGAAAAGGCGACAAGGATTATCCTAGAAGGAGTTAGAGATCATTTTATCTTGAACCTCCATGGCAAGGAAACTTTATTTGCAATGTGGAAGGCCTTGACATACCTGTTTCAAAACAATAGTGACCACTAGAAGCTGTAACTTAAGGAAAATCTCAGAAAGATCAACATGGAGAAGGATGACACAATACTGAAGTACTTGATGAAGTTCAGCCAATGTTGGGATGACTTGGAAGTGTTGGTGTTACGGTTGCTGAACATGGTATTGTGAGCCTAACACTTCTATGACTTCACAAGAGCTGGAACAGCTACCAAGACTCAGTTAATGGGAGAGCAAAGCTACTAGAGAGTGAATGATTGTGGTCTGACTTGGTACAAGAAGAGATTCAGGGGAATATGAGGGATGGATCCTCATCCAAGCATGATGATGAGGAGAATTGTCCCTTACTTGCAAAGGCGATGAAATGGAATGGGTAGTCATCCCATTTGAAATTAGATTCCAATTAGGGCAGTAAGAAGGAGGACATGTCAAATATTAAACATTTTCACTTTCACGAGCTGGGACACTATGCTAGAAAGCATCCAGAAAAAAATGCAGTAAATATACCTCAAGAGGAGCGACAGGTGAAGCTCTTGATTCAAAATTTGAACTAGATTTCACCCTCAATACTTGCATGGTGACAACAATGATGGGTAGTATGTGGTACCTGGATAATGGAGCCTTGTTTCATATGACAAACACCAAAGATTTCTTTAGTGACATGGAGGAGAAGGACCTCCAGATGCACATCGAGATAGGAGATGATGGGAGTTATAGTGCGATCAACATTGATAATGTTATGTTTCAGAGGGAGTATAGTTCTCCTCTCAGATTAAAAGATGTCATTTATGTTCCAGGGTTGAAGAAGAATTTGGTTTTAATTCCATGTTAGAGGACACTCACTACGATGTGATACTTAGCAAGGAAAATACTTTCCTTCATCACATAGCCTCAGGACAGGTGAAGTGGATCAAGGTTCAAGTGAAGAACCTTTATAAATTCGATGTAGAAGACTGCGATTCTTTGAGACAAAAGAAAAGAAGGTGCAGGCTCGAGACATCTATGTGTTGTGTCATAGAATATTGGGTCACTTGCACCACGAAGATTTGAAGACCATGCATAAAATTTCTACAGGACTTCCCAATGGTAAACTAGAGCACAGAGACACATACAAACGATGTACATTTGGGAGGTACACGAAATATTCCTTTCATGATAAATACAGTCGAGCGCAAGTGATCCTTGATCGAGTTCATGCAGATGTGTGTGGACTATTATCAATAGCATCCACAACCAATAATGCGAATTATGTAATATTTTTTGATGATTTTTCTTGTCAGTGATAGATTTTATTCATGTAAATGAAGGGTCAGAGTTTCACTAAATTTTGTGAATTTAACACACTTGTCGAGAAAGATACTGGAAGGAAAGTTAAATCTCTCGCAATTGATAATGGTGGAGAATATGTGAATTTAAGAACTTATGTACATCAAAATGAATTCAATGGGAATTAATAGCACCTCATAACCCACAACAGAATGGGGTGGTTGGAAGGTAGATCAAAAGTATTCGGGGAGTGACACGGGCAATGTTACATGACCAGGGCCAACCATTGAACTTGTGGGTTGAAGCATGCGACACAACTATTTATTTCCAAAATATAGGCCCCCATTGAATTCTCGAGATGAGTACATCGAACAATCTTTTTCAGGTAAGAAACTCTATGTGACGCACTTCATCTCTTAGGTTCATCAGCCTACTCTCATGTTACGAGGGATGCATGAAAAAAACTACAGCCAGCAACTAATTTGGGCATATTTATGGGTTACATTAATACACCTCACAACTATCGAGTGTACCTACCATTAAATAGGATGACACTGGTTCATAGAAATTTGAAGTTTGATGAAGAGAAGGACATGAGATATTCCCTTGAGAGGGAGCTTCAGTTACATGCAGATGAGGAGAATTTATCCCGAAAGGAGGAACCTCAGGATGATGTGGAGTAGCCACATGAAGAGGATCATGGAGTGGAAGAACCCACTCATGAAGGGATTTCCATAGATGGAGGTAAGTGCACTAAATAGGCTGACAGATCGATGCATGATACTAGAGAGAATGTGACAACACTGACATCACAACGCACACAAAGGAGGTCACCAAATCATTACACTGGCTAGATGGCTCTGCTGAGAAAAACTGTATAGGTTTAGCCATCCTCATTTGAGGAAGCAGTGCAACAACTAGTATGGGTTGATGCCATGGTTGAGGAGTGTGTCTCCATTATCAGAGACAGTGTTTGGGAAGTGGTCCGAAGATCAACAAACAAGTTAGTTGTGAGTTCCAAATCACTTTACAAGGAAAATGAAACATCAGATGGAAGCGTGGAGAAACACAAGGCTAGATTTGTGTCCAGAGGATTCTATCAAGTGGAGGGACTTGATTACGAAGTGATTTTTTCTCCAGTAGCAAGGTACTTATCAATCAAATTTACTCTAGCTTTGCCAGCACAAATGGGATAGACGATACATCAGATGGATGTGAAAAAATAATTCCTCAATGACATGATTGAGGAAGAGATTTATATTGAGAAGCTGGAAGGATTTGATACCTTCAATAGAGATTCATATGTGTGAGCCTCAATAAATCGTTGTATGGACTGAAACAAGCACCCTGTGCTTGGTACAAAAAAATTGACAGTTATTTCACCAAGTTGGGCTCCATCAAAAGTGATGCAGATGTGAACCTTTATCATATTGTGGTTGAAGGTAAATTGTTGATTATAATATTACATGTAGATGATTTGATTCTGATAGGTGATGAGAATCTGATAAAATATTTTAAAGATGATCTTGCAAGAGAGTTTGAGATAATGAAACTGGGGATCATGCATTACTTTCTTGCTATAAAAATATGGAAATGATATGAGGAACTGTATGTGTCTCAGGGAAAGTATGCCAATGAGATACCAATGAAGTTCCACATGGACAAAAGAAAATCCATCAAGACTCCTCTAGCAGGTAACTAGAGGAACGAGTATGCTACATAAGGTGAAGTAGTGCAGGTTACTATTTATAGATAGCTTGGGGTTTCACTTATGCATTTGGTTAACAAATGACGAGACATGTTTTTTATAGTTAAACATCTTAGTTAAGTTATGTTTTAGCCAACCAAACTTTATTTGAAGGCAACTAAGCATGTGTTGAGGTACCTCAGACGCACCACTCAGTTTGGTATTTGGTACAAGAATAGAGGGAGTGAAGCTTCAAGGATTCATGGATGCATGTTGGTGAGGGACTCCATTCAACAGGAAGAGCACATCAGGGGGAATATTCAATATTGGATCAACAACAGTTTCCGTGTACAACGGGAAGCAGAGACCAATTGCACTTAGTTCAGTAGAAGTAGAATACATGGTTGCTAGTCAAGGAACTTTTGAGTCTATCTAGGTGAGATGGATCCTTGTTGGGTTATTTGTTCAGTAGATGGATCTTATAATGATTCACTATGATAGTTAGAGTTGTATTAAACTCTCTAAGAATTTATCTTTTCATGATCGGTCCAAGCATATCGACATCACATATCACCATCTAAGATATTTTGTGTAGAGGAGAATCATATTGTTGGAGTGTATTCCTACAAAGGGGCAGGATGAAGATATTTTGACAAAGGAATTATCAAGATGTAAATTTGAGTTTCACAGAGGAGGGATTAGGGTATCAAATAATCCCTTTTTTTTTAGAGGGAGTGTTGAAAAATGCAACAAGAAAATCCTATTTTAATTTTTTCCTTGAATTAAATTAGGAATTAAATTTGAATTCCACATCTCATGAAAACTTGTAATAGCTAACTAAGTTAATTTGAGTTAGTTGACTCAGTTAATTTGAGTTGGGAGTCTATCTAGAGTCATGTAGACTGGTTCCTAAATTGTAAGGGCCCGTGTTGAGTTCTTTTGAGTTCTGATTATTTAATTCAGTTTAACTAAGTTAAGTTAAGATAAACTAGTTCCAATTGATGGAGGAATTAGTGGGAGATCTAGTAGTTGGGTGTAACCTGTAGTAGTGGGGTGTAACTAATGCTACTCAACCAAGAAACTGAATATTCAGCATAACTAACTCATGCAAGTCAGATGAGAGAAAGAACTAGTTGAGATTGGAGTTTAGGGACAATGTACTATCAGTTGTAAAATCATCTAAATTAAACTGATGGTGGATGAAATCAGAGGAAGGCCTATTGCTGTATTGCATGGTTATGGATGAGAAATTTCTGAATTAAATATGGGCTAATTCCCTAAGAGTTTGCACAAGGAAATAGGATCTTGGCAAGAAACATATTTGGTTAAGAATTGGCTGGATCTTGTTTGTGAAGCAGTGAGACCGATTGAGATTGTGTAGAGGTTGCTCGGGCTTGAATAAAGCATTGTAATTGTCTCATATTTTTTTATTGATGCAATATACAAATAGCAGGCATTTTTAGCTGTGGCTTTCCCTAGATAAATATTGTGTTATGTGTGATTGAATTATTTCTCTTTTATGCTTCATGATTTAATCGATTGTTTATTGTTTCCGCTCATGAGTAGAGTAGACTCAAGTCAATTGTTTTAGCATATTAAAATTTGCAATTTGAATCTACAAGGAGTTTTTACAAACAATTTCTAATATCAGTAACATGATATTGAGTCCTCTTCTTAATAGATCAACCTATTTAAACAAGATAGCGAGCACAACATGAGCATAGGTTTAAGTAAACATCTTTCATGTTAGAAAGGTCAACAAAATCCTTGACAAACTTAAGAATACCTCAAATGATATTCAATAGTTTGAAGGTGGAGAAAACTTGATTCTTTCTCAAAATGCAAGCAATCTGAACAATGGTTCCTTAAATATAGGCAAGATGAAATTTTGGGAAAGGATCCATAAGGTCCCTTTTTGGTCTAGGACCTAGGATAGAGTTTTGGAAAAACTTGATTCCTTGGTATTTCCTATAACCATTTTTCTCAAAAACATCCAACATGTGGGTTTTCTCATCATTTAGGTGAATCTCATTAGAATTATTCAATGCATAGGTGACAAAGGTGTTTAGCAAACGTAATTTTTGAATAGCATGATGATGGGAATCAACATGGACGTATTGATCTGCGTGTGTCCTTTTACATAACACCTGGTGAAAAATGGAACCATCATCATTTTTTGAAAGAAGAATATCAAGTAATGGAAGTTTACCACCATTCTCAAAGTCGATGTTAAGCTTGATAAAGTTAGATTGATTAATTATATGTTGCAATAATAGCTCTAACTTGTCATGTACATGGGGCCAGATAATGCAAGTATCATCCAGAAAACATTTTCATAGATTCACACAGAAAGGTGTTGATGTTAAGATATTGTTCTCGAAGTATTCCATGAAAAGGTTTGCAATGACTAGGGAGAGAAGGGACCTAATGGAAACTCCATAGGTATGCTCATATAATTCACATTCAAATCTAAAGAATGTGGAATTCAAGGACAAATCAACCAACCTAGCCATGATAGAATCTATAACGTGACTAATAATATCCACAACTCAATTAATGAGAATCTTGGTGTAAAGAGAAACCATGTTAACTCTAGCTAATATGTCAAAGGATCCAACTTTATATCTCTAATTTCATTGCAAAACGAAAAAAAATCTTTAACAAAAGAGCTGGTGAGGCCCAAGAAAGACTTCAACTTTCAGGATAAGAGCTTAGTGAGAAGTTAAATAAGTCCACAAATTTTATTAACAATGGGCTACTATTAAAATTTGTGTAGGAATAGGTAGTGTTGATCATAGTTTGTTAGATATATAGCTTCGCTAAATCATGAATTTTAGGAATCTATTGACATTATAAAGTGTTATATACACAAAGTTTTCTATTTTTTTATTCAATAATATAAATATTGATAGAGGTATAGATTTTAATTCCTTTTATTGTGCACTTATGATGTCTTTTGTTTCCTAATATGGTATTAGTTCTTTGAATATGGGATGACTTTCTCATGAGGATGCCCCATAAGTGTTAAATCTCATAATATCTATTAGTCATTTGGCTTTGCATGAGTTTCTCCTAGGCATGCCCAATAAGTGTTAACTTTCTAATATGTATTAACGCTTTTAGTTGGAATGAGTTTGTCATGGAGGTGCCCATGATATGTGTTAAATTTTTTAGTATGGTATGAGAGCTTGACCTCGCATAAGTCGCACAAGGGTGCACCCAATATGTTGAAAATTTAAGAAGATAATCATTGTATGACAAGAAATAGTGAAAAGGCCAATTTAAATAGCAGATCTATTGAAGGAGTGTAGAGTTTCCTATGCTTTTTGAATGAAAGGGTAGATCTTCATATGTTGTGAGATATTTTTAGGATAATTATTGCTATAAAGACATCATGATTCTATGGGGAATTTGGGAAAATCTTTCTGTTGTTCTTGTTAAACTTGGAAACTTGGGTTACTTTGACTGGAAAAACCAATTGAGATTTCTTGATTATTCCTCATTGTCGGATGATTCATATCTATCAAAATATCTTCTTTTGCAAAATAGTCGAAATATACTATGGAACAATATCTTCCATAGATGGTGATTTGCTAGAAATGCACTTTAATACTGATGGTTTTTATCTATGTACTTAAACTGTGAGACAAAAATGTGGTGAAGCTTGAAGCAACCATGCATAAAGGAATCATCCCCAAGAATAAGGAACAATAGTTAATGGAGAAGAAACCATACATTTGTATCAAAGCACCCAATCCATTTAAGACATGTGAGACCAGATTTGAAGACCTGAATAGAGAGTAACATTGAACCCCATTGTTCAAGAAGATTGAGATTTCATGAACACAGAGAGGAGAAGCCAATTGGAGACACATTTCAATCATATATGGAAATATATGTACAAGACATAAATTCAAAGATTTACTCAGTGACTGGATCCTGTTAGTATAGAAATGGTAAGGGTGGCAATAAGATTCCATAAAATTCAATCAAGAGAATAAATTACGCTCTCAAGTGCTTTTCAATGTTCCTATGATTATTATCCTTTCAATTTATTTGATTTGAACATAATTTTCTTATTTGTTGAGTGATGATATGGGAGATTCAGCTAGTAGTCATAAAAGGATAAGGGACGTGAATCATTATATAGGGTTAGAGGCCTGAAAATTTTTTGCATGAAGAAATCTGTGAGATCATATCATTCATGGATAACTTTCTTTTTGTAAGAAGAAAGTTGGAAGATCACATCATCCACAAATAGAAACTTGGATTCATTGAAGGTAAAAAAAAGGCACTAGGATGCAACTTTCCTTCAAAAGAAAAGGAAAAAACATAGGTATGACAATTTAAAGAGAAAGTAGGAAGAACACATTTAAGTGAATATGAATGGTGCATCCTAATAAAATGAATAGTCCATTGTAGCCTTACATTAAAATGAGACAAAAAAAAGTCGCTAGTAATCATAATGATATGTCCTCACCGTAATGTGTGTCTAAATATAATGTAAAGGCACACTATTAAGTAAAGGTTTTTATGAATGAATATTGTCTTGAATTTCTATATATTGTAAAATTAGTGATCATGTAATTGGCAACAAGATAATATTACAATACGTTTATTACCAAGGGAGTTTGGGTATTTTTGTGGGCTGATAATTGACATCCTCGACCATTAATATGGTGAAGGATAAAGGTATATTTTTAGTCTAGTTAAGTTAGTATAATTTCATGGTTAGAATTCCTTAATTTGATAAGATGAGAAATAGGAACAATAGGTATAAAATGAATTTTGACTATGGATAATAAAGTAGAATTCATGTTATAAAGAGAATGAGTAAATTTTATATGAAGAGCCAATGTAGAAGTGATGGGTGGCTATAGGATAATAATGATCATCATTTGTAGATTATTTTATATTTTGAAAAGATGATTAGCACGAAAGACTGATGATATCCTTGCTTACGATGTAAAAAATTTAGAATATTTAATGTACCTTTTTTAAATGATGTAATTATGATGTGTGTTTTCTAGAAGTAGGATTGGATGATCAGATCCATAGCACCCTAACATTTTGGTCAATACTATAAGCACTTACCATGGATAGATTATTTTCTCTAGGTTTATAAATCTTGCTATATAGGTATGTCTATTGTATTGTGTCACCACATAGTGAAATAAAATATACCCTAGCCATCCATAGGGAATATGCATCATCAAGTATTGTAATGGACCACTCTAATAAGCATGGGAATGGGAAGTATACCTTTATAATTGCTTGACAAATATTATAAATAATGCAATGATATTTGCTATAGTTAGAGAAAATGCATGTACCAAACCCATTTGAAAGTGATGATATGGTTCAATTGATGAATGATGCATAAGAAATTGATTTCTAGAACATTACTAAGTGCAACAAATGGAAATCCATTTTTCTTGGTGCATGGCCTCTCTTCTAAACAGACATCTACATTTTGTTATTATAGGTAAAAATGAATGAATCGTTAATGAAGAAAAACCATTGAGTGTATATTGTAAATCAAAATTAATCTAAATATCTTCCTGATGATATTTATATATGTTTAAAACCTTTATTGTGAAAAAATATAAAAACAAAGATAGCTTAGAAAACACATAAGTATCATATAAAAAAATACCACAACTTATTCTCAAAACACTAAACCCATAGAACACTAAAGTGGAAAAACAAACACATATTTAAAATTGTACCTCTAACCATGATTATATTACCTTCACCATTTACAATAAAATATGTAAAATTCTATGACCCCCAAAACCCTAATCTATTAATTAAATTTATACTTCATAAATATAACTATATTAGAATGATTCGAAAAACCATTAACCAAAAGACACTAGATATTAGCTAAAAACAACCCAACATTGACTTTTCAATAGCTTTGGTAACCTTGTGACCTCCCACTTCAATGCATCATGAAAAAAATAGAACGCATGTCCAATAGGTTAGTGGTCATCCAAAACCACCTTTTATATTGAAAGTTTCACGGTATTCTTAAAAAACACTTTTTAGTACACGTAGTTTGTTGTTATGTGAATGCTTTTTTGTGTTAAAAGTGCAAGGTTCGTAGTCATCCGAAAGAACTTGTAATGTTTAAGTGTAATGAAAACACCCATAATTATGTAATGAATAAAATAAAAGTAAACAAAAAAAAGCCCAAAATTATTTACTAGAAACGAAAGTGTGTGAATGAAGAGAAGCCAATAGTCTATACACAAAAGCTAATGATAAAATCTCAATGAAAACAAATTGAATATGAGGACATGACAAGATGAAGAATATGGTAGATATATCATAGGCTAATGATAAAATCTCAATGAAAAAAAAAAATTGTAGATGAGGACATGACAAGATGAAGAATATGGTTGATATATGAGAGATGGTTGATATAGAGGAATATATTTATTTTAACTCAAAATTTACTAAGAAGAAAGAGAAATCAAATTTATCAAAAATTGAATTTTTTTTCAATGCAAAATTTAAAAATATTTGTATTACTAGAAATTTTATCTTTTGACACTTGGTAAATATCTAATTAAAAATAATTTTATGTTAATTTATTTATAACATTATTTATATAGTACATAAATTTAACATGTATATTCTACAAAAAATATTCATATATTTTAATCACATTAAATCATTCCTAATATATGTAGCTACATGACATGACAGTTGATATATATATATATATATATATATATATATATATATATAATATTGAGATAACATAATATAGGGAATATTCAAGTATTAAATTTTCATATGTTTATTAGTTAAATTTCAACACTATATATATTATTATCATTATTTTATATTGTAAATAGTTTTATTTATATTTTTATATATATTAAAATATTATTATTAATTCAATTAAAATTAATTATATATATAAATAAATAAATAAATAAGTAAGTAAGTATAATTAAATATGTGATATGTATTATATGTATTATATTCAATAAGAATTTTTTGAAATAGGGGATAACGGTAAATAATATTATTTAAATCTTTAATAAACAAAATAAAATGTAATATAATAAAATGAATTCATATAATTTAATGCTTTTATTGTCTAATTGAGTCATCATTATGTGTTATTAGTCTAAATAAAGACTCTAGTAGTTGATTTTTTATCATTAACCAATGCAACTTATAATGTTTAACTTTGATAAATAAATATTTATTTTTCAATATTGTTAAAAGAATTATTTTTTTACCATTTGATTGGATAATAACTTGAAGGGGTTATTACAACCTTTGCACAAGATAATACCATGTGGATAACAACTGCACCTATTTTATGCGATGATTTATGGATATCTTTTCTGTTTCCACTTGGATTGAACCTCAGGCTGAATAAGGCAATTCTGGGGTAACTAGAAACCACACTTAGCGAAGTAGCTAGCCCTACTAAGCTAGGAGGGGGATCTCTCCATAAGGATCTTAGCGAAAATGACTGGATCAGGAAACTGATATTAGGTTAGGTATAGTATCACATGATTTTCATTTGTTTTTTTTAAGGGTTTTGCTGGATCAAAAAGAGCCAAAGAGTTAGGGCAAGGAAATTAGGTCAAAACTGTACGGTGTTTGATGGGGCAAGGTAGCCACAATGATCAGAACCTTAGGGTTCAATGGATGAGGTGAAAAGACAAGTGAGGAGCTAGAATGACCATGTAAACCACATGGATTCTTCCTAAACTAAAGAAAACACGGACTATGAAATGTCTACCCAAAACAAAGCATAAAAGATATGGATTCTGCCTCTCAAACTTGTATACATTCACATAAAGGAAATGAAATGATGAGATGAAGTCAAAAATAGATTCTAACACATGAATACAAAGGAAAAATTGAGCTAAGCATCATACCACATGGATCCTAAAGAAATAGCTACAATTTTTCATTAATCTCCTGCTATAACTGGTACAAAATGATATCTAATCAAAACATCAACATCCCACTGAGTCCAACCCTTATGAGAAATAAAAAAAGATCTACACCTAAGTTCAACCTCCTCCCATCCTTAGGGGTTAAATCCTTAATATGAGGAACTAATCCATCAAAAGTTGAACAAGAAACTAGAATCTAGGCAACCCTAACAACTTTCCTTTAAAAGGGAGGAAACTGATTCATTTGACTTCAAGAGAACTTTTGATCCAATGAATCCACCATCTAGTGACTAATATTCATCTTATTTACATGCCTAATCACCATTTACATCTGTAAAAACATCATCCATGAGAGAAAACCCAAAAGTTACGCTCATGGCATAGTAAAGTGAAAACTTAGCAGAAATTTGTCTTATGCGCAGTGCCAGAAGGCTATGCGCAACACTGTTTGTAGGGCCAATTTGGAGGCCTTCTCGATGTCCAAATTAAGCTCATGATAGCTCATTGGAGAGCCTGTACTATCTAATTTGGAAATCTTCCTTTAGCTTCCCATTTGGAGTTGATTCGAACCCTCAAAAACTCATTCCCCCAATACAGCTTCTATATGCAGCGCCATGGTCAAAACAACGGCAGAAACATGATTTGTTAGGTGTTTTTTTGACCTTTTGGCTAACCGTTTTTGCTCCAAAATCTTAGAAAATGCACATGGAGCATGCTTACATCATTAGAAATCCAATGGTGGTCTTAGTTTGGCCATTGGATGCTCCTAGGAAAAGCACAGTGCCAATGGTGCTGCACATAGAGACAAACTTTCTCTGTCAAAAACTGCTAAATTCTCAAAACTTGCTCAAAATTGCTTAGAATTTATGGGAGACCCCCACCATCAATTGTCTCAGTTGGCAAAGGAAGCTTCAACAAGCAACCTAGGACTATCGCCCTCCTTTTTTCCTTTGAGGGTTTTTTTAGCCTTGTCTTCAATTGCTTGACTCTTATGTTACAAATCTTGTTCTGGGTCTTGTAATGGTAAGCCTAGTGCCTGATGTTTTGATTGTCACTATTGGCCCTTTTTAGCAACTTCTCCAAATGCAAATTGACTCTGTAAAGCCATGTTTCTCTATCCTCTTCAATCTCCTTTTAGGCCTTTGTTCTATAGTCAAGGTGGCTGGGGTCTTTTCCTCATGCATTACTGATTTGCCTTTGTCATATTTCTTCTTTTCCTTGAGAAGTTGTAGCTCCATGAGGACCTATTTTTAACTTAGTTGGTTGTTCTCTTTCTCAAGGTATGAAATGACATACTTAGCTCTAGCCAAGTTTTCCTTCAATGCTTCGATCTATGCACTTTTTTCCTTTACGATTATATTTTCATTTGTCACCTCATCTTGAGCCTCCAAGTCAACCATCCCAATGCCATGATGAATGTGTGGTTGTTCTAGTTCACGATGTTCCATCAAATAAAATTCCCTTTCCTCTTCATCATTGAAGCTTTTCTCCAAAATCTTTTCATTCCCTTTTTGCAACTGTTTCACCTATCGTGTTGATGAAGAAGGCAAAGCCCCTTCAACCGTTTGTGGAGCAAGCATTTTCCTATGAGGTGATGAAGAAGGAAAAGCCCCTTCCACCTTTTGTGGTGAAAAAATTTGGCTATCTGCTGCAAACAACTTTCTAGCCCCTCTCTGATATGTTTTGTAGGATTCTGTCTTCTCAACAACTTTAGTCTTTTTAGCCTTCTTACTTTTCCTTACTTTGGTACTACCGGAAGGCCTTCATGCTTCTTGAGGCACCGATGGAGCAATCTGAGGACCATTGAAGATTTCATTGGTAATAAACGTAGCATAGGAGATGTTGAGGAGGTTGAGATGATGTAGCACAATAATCTTAATCAACGAATAGTGATAAATACTATTCATCTGTTGAGGGTATGGCCTTTTCTGTACAATGTAGGCCATATTATCAATTTTGCTCAATAAGAAGTAGGGAATTTTCAACATTTTCACTCTTGTGAAGTGCATGAGAAGCCTAATATGATAGGTGTATAGTTTGGAAAATCTGCCCTCACATGTAAAATACTTCATAATGATCCTCATCATAGAGGCATACTTGTCGTGAAGGGACCTAAAAGAAAAGGTCCTCTTCTTTTCATTCTTGTACCTAGATTTGATGTACGGCTCATAGTAGTGCTCATCCAAATTTTGTGCTTTATACCATTTTTCCCCACATTCAAAATCCTTGTAGCATCAGCAATGATGGAGGAGTAAATTGCAAATGTCACCCCGACAAGAGTTGCCCTATTATCACGGAGATTTTCTACCAAAATCCTCCTTAGCTTAGGATGATGTTGAACTCTTTATAATTACTCACAAAACTCATAACATCCCAGAAACCTGAAACAAGAGACAGTCATAGGGGAAGCCTCTAGCTCTCTGATGTTTGATGGTTCCTTTCTAATAATTTTGACGCCCTTATGTGGTTTACTCTGATGTTGAGGTTCATTTTCCATGCTCACTACCACTATTTTCCTCCTCCTCATAATCTTTATCCTCTTTATATTTGTTTTCAATTTTGAAGCTTTAGAAACCCTAGAGAAGCTAATCTGGAAGTGGCAGTTATGATGAGTAGGGATAGGGGAAGGGTAGAGGAGTTTGTGAGATGTAGGAATGAGATATGTGTGATGTGCGAGTGAGAAAAGGGGGTATTTTTTAATAGGGACTATTTTGCAAGTAGGGGTTTAGGGATTTGTTTCTGGGACTAGGGTATAGGGGATAAGTGTATTTGGTAGTAGGGAAGAGGTAATAGGGATTATATTTAGGGATATGACAATAAGATATGGGAATGAACAGGAAAATGATAAGCAGGGAGGGTTTTTAGACAACCTAGCGTTTGAAAATTTTAATAGCGAACAAACTCAAAAATCTTGAAATACATGGGGAGTATACTTACTTGTTTGAGGCTATATGTAGCAAAATGAGTGACTTGGATGGTTCTTACGATAGTTTTGATGGGTCTGGCCCTATGCACAATGCCGTGTACAGGTGTCCATTGCTCTATTGTATTTGCATCACCATGCAAAAGTACACAAGTGCACGGCTCTATGTGATGCACTCCAATTGTATGCAGAGCGCCACGCATGTGTGTGTAATTCTCGGGCTCTATGCATAGCGCCTGTGGTTTCCTCGACCACCAATTTGCTGCAACTCAAATTTTCTCTTTGACAAATGAACATGATGAAGTTTAGCTCATCCTTTTGAGGTTTTATAACTGAAATTTTCACTATACGGACCCACCACTTTAATCATTCACCTTTTAAAATTTCTTTCTCATGTTCCTTTCGAATACTTTTGCGTGGCTGATATGCTTTAAGGATTTGCATTATGGAGTGTATAGTAGGGAATATATGACTTTAAACAGCGTGGGAAATTAGAGAATTTATCATGAAATGACTTTGACAATTACAAATAAATCTTCCATTTTCAACTCAAAAATGATGTTTTTGAGATGAAAAGTTACAAAGAACCAAATATCAATTTTGATTGAAAGAGACTGAATGACCTTTATTAGGTATTTTCCACAGATGTTATTGCCCTTTATTTGGATTCAATAATGACCGTATACCTAGAAAGATGAAACCTAATGACCTAAATGAAAAACAAAGACTTGATTTCATGACTAATTTTGACTGAGATCACAAGAGTGACAAAAGGTTTTAAAAGATCAGCCAACTATGAGAGTGGGTCAGTAGACATCTTTGTGAGGGAAAAGACCAATCTTGACTCAAACAACCATCAGTGATTCAATTTCAACGCATGACCTAGCAGAATGACTTGAAATTGCAAGCTGAGACACCTAAAATTATTATCCAAAAAGAGGAATGTGATCCCTGATGGATGTATGAAAATACTGACACTAACATTGGCCTTATTGGGGATGGAAGCTCCTTGGAGGTGTCAAGAACACCATAGACCAATTACCTAGCTTATTGGGCCAATAAGGTCAAACAAATGAAAGACTAAAATATTTTTGAAATTTTTGATAAATGACTCGATACAAACTGAAAACTAATTAAAAACCAACTATAGATTGTCTCAAAAACCAACTAAAATCAGTACAAAGCATTTAAGCTTTATAGCCTTCACATCGGGCCCCATGCTCAAATGACATTATGCTTCAAATCTTGCAAGGAAAGTAAACTGGTATATACAATGACAATGAAACAACTTTAGAAGGTTGCATAAAAATAATAGTGTTTCAGGAGCCTACCATTCACCGGTCCTCGTGAGCATTCTTGACCATCCATTTCATTCAATAGATATGCCTTCTTTCCTCGATAGGCTGAAATTTTATAAGTTCCTTTCCACAGATTGCCAAACATACCATGTTTCCCTTTTTCTTTATTTCGTGCATCCCATCGTAGCACTACATCTTCTAGCTGAAACTTTACTACCTTGGTCTTGTATTCATAAATTTTCTTTATCTTCTCTTACAGCAGAAAATTATTTTCAGAAACCTCTTCCTTTGTTTGTTGAAGGTGAATCATTTGATTGATTCGATGTTGAATATCATCCTCTTCACTACTTGCTTCTTGCAATAAGCTCATGACCGAAACTGAAAGTGATGCACAAAACATTTTATCAGTACCATAAACCAATTTAAATGGCAACATACCTATTGATTTCTTACTGCTGACTCTGTCAGCCCACAAAAAATTGACAAGCTTTCGATTCCAATTCTTCTTTTTTTCCTCCAATATTTTCTTAATAATGTTCACCAAGTATTTATTTTAAGACTCGGCTAGTCCATTTCCTTGTGGATAGTATGCCATGGAATGGCCCAATATGATGTTGTACTTGTTGCAAATCTCAACCATTCTCTTTGACTTAAACAATGCTTCATTATCTATAATAATATTGTGAGGGCAACCAAAATGAGAAAAGATATTGGACTCTAAAAACTGAATGATTACCATGTTCATAGCTTACCTTGTTGGAATGGCTTCGTTCCATTTGATGAAGTAATCGGTGGCTGTCAAAATCCATCTATGTTGTGCTGATGATGTAGGATGGATTTCCCCTATGAAATCAAGCGCTAACTGTTGGAAAGTTGCAGTAACTACAATTGGCTTCAAAGGAAGAGGAAGCAACTTCCTTTTTCCCTGAAAGACTTGAAATTTGTGGCAGCCCATGACTGTTTTATATAAATATGAAAATAAAGATGGCCAATATACCCCGCTATCAAGATATTATTAGCTGTTGTTTTCCAAAACAAGTGACCCACACAATATCATCTATGAAAATCATTCATTACCTATTGAGCTTCATTTTCAACAAAAAAATTAAGAAGAACCCCTCCTGGATCTTTCCAACAGAGAGCACTATCCAAAATACAGAGTTCGGCAGAATTCAATTTTAGTGATCTACCTTTCATTTTCGACATTCCAGGAGGAGCAGAAAGATGTTCAAGAACATATACTATATCGGAATACCAAGGTGAGTTGAGAAAAAATTCTAATACTTGAATGAATGTGCCACCATATTCTTCATCTGACATTGTTTCAATAAGATTATGCCTAGAGCATGAAGATTCGACTCAGCCGTGAGTTTTTCCAATCCTTTACCCTTGATCAGTTTCGTGGGCTTAATATCAAGATCATACTCTAACATCACTACTATCCACTTATCTCTTCTTCCTTCCAGATCAATTTGCATGAGGACATCATTAACAGCTATGTTGGGAACATATGCAATGGTATGCGAATGCAGAATGTAAACTCGAAAATCCTTCAATGCCTTTATAAGGGCCAAAGCTTGTTTCTCAATGATGTTATAACAAAGAGTAGCATCTTTGATAGTCCAACTGAAAAATGCAATGGGCTACTCTACCTGATCTTTCTTTTACATCAACACCACAACCAATGTATGCTCAGATGCAAATGAAAATCTAATAAAATAACGAGTATAATCGGGATTGATCAAAACAGGGGCTGTGGTCAAAGCAAGCTTTACCAAGTTGAAAGATTTCATGGGATCCTCGATCCATTTCACAGTACCGTCCTTCTTCAAAATATTATT
Organism: Pinus taeda; assembly: GCA_000404065.3. NCBI lineage: Eukaryota > Viridiplantae > Streptophyta > Pinopsida > Pinales > Pinaceae > Pinus > Pinus taeda. The sequence continues at coordinate 162,853 of APFE030954079.1, read as the reverse complement.
TAACTCACATAAATGCTCAACCAAATTTGGTATAAATCTGCGTAAGGATTTCATCTTACCATAGAAGGCTTGGATCTCCTTTTTTTTGCACGGGAAGTCTATTTACTAAATTGCCTCCACCCTAGAAGGATCAATACAAATACCATCTTTGGAAATTATATCATCAAGGAGCTTACCTTCCTCCATGGTGAAGAGAATCTACTTTGGATTTAAATAAATCCTGAACTCCCTACATTTCTGAAAAACAGTCCTAAGGTGGTGTAAATGCGCATCATCAGAACCAGAAAATATTGTCAAGTCATCTAAGTAAACCACTAAGAAAACATCCTTCTCATTAAAGAAAGCTATATACATGGCCCGTTGAAAAGTGGCGCCAACATTCTTCAGCCCAAATGTCATCTTGGCATATTGAAGAGTCCCCCTCGGTGTTATGAAGGAAGTTTTGTCTTGGTCTTTTTTGTGCACCAAAACCTAATTGTCACCTGAGTAGCCATCTAGTAGTGACATCCGTTTTTCTCCAACTACTCTTTGTAGAATGTGGTCCATCTTAGGAAGAGGATAATTATCTTTCAAGAAAACTTTATTTATGCTCTAGAAACCAATGCACAACCTCATCTCTTCAGTCTTTTTTCGTACTGGGACCAAATTAGAAACCCATTCAGTGAATGTAATTGGAATAGTGATAGTAGCTTTAAACAATCTATCCACCTCTTTCTTGATGGATGACAGTAGTTTTGGGTTAATCCTCCTCAACTTTTGTCTACAGAGTTTCTGATCCGGCTTGACAGGAATGGTATGTTGAATGATGTTCTTGTCATACACTTTCAAATCTGAGTAATCCCATGCAAAAGCATCAGAAAATTCAGAAAGCAATGTAACATACTTAACCTTTGACTAGTGAGATAATGTTTTTGATAACTTAACAAGATTGGGCTTGTCCACTGTCCCAATGTTTACATCTTCAACTCCTTTGTCAGTAGGAACCAAGGTTGGTTTTCTCACCACATCATGTTAATCAAACAACTCCTCTAAAGGTATAAGACCTGTAGGAATAACATTATCCTTTAGCTCTAAAACATCCGTTTGTTTTACCTCAATGTATTGTTCATCGGAATCACAAACATCATCAATGAAAGCATCCTTAAACTCCCCTTCATTGTACAAAAAGGAGTTAATCTCATTTTCATCCAAGACAACATGCCAATATCTCAAATTATCAGGAACAATAGGCCTATGTTTGAGATGAATTTCAAATTTATTGCTAGAATTCATTGGAATTTACAGATTGCTCATCGTTGTAGCAAGTGAATCAACAATGATGTTTTAACTTCTCACCATCGTTGTCAATGTGTATTCTAGAAACATCTTCAAGATATCCAGGATTGTGTTCTCATAAGCTCTCATCCGCATATGGTTCACTTGATATTCTCCTTTGACTTGTTTAATTACTAACTCTGGATGACCATAAATAGAAATCTTTTTTGCACCAAGCTTCTTCAAAATCTTTAGACCTGTAATCAATGCCTCATACTCCGCTTCATTGTTAGAGAAATCGAAATCTAATTTATAGGAACACACTCTAACATTACTTGGAACTTTGTCTAGCTAAAAAATAGGACTTCGAATTCAAATTCCAACACCCGCACCATCCTTACCCAAAGCACCATCGAATTCCATGCTCCAAAGGCTGTCTTTGTCTCGCAAATGTTGGAATTTTGCTATTGGTTCAATCTTACCTTTGTGGTTTGCTTCATTTTCGAGTTCTTCACTAAATTTCTACTCTTGTGGAGGCCGCCAAGAAGGAATTTCCACTTTTTTCTTTTCTTGATTAAGAACTGCTCTAAAACACTCGAAAATTTCGGGTACATCATCTACTTCTAAGAGCTAAATATCTACATCATTCAATCCGCTATCATTGTACGAAATTAAAGACTCTAAATATGTATGTACAACATTTATCGGATGATTTATGGGCTTCTCTTTACTAGTAGTCATATATTTCATCTTCTTTTGCTAGTAAAACTTCCTCAATTTACCGAAAACAGGGATTGTAGCATAAGAGAAGTCAAGTTGTAAAGTGCCTTTGAGTTTGCCTCCCCACAATCTAGACAATAGCACACCAAATTGAGGTGGTATATCAGCTACTACCATGTCCATCAAAACATTCTTGGCTGGTATTTGATCTAAGGAAACCACTAAATCTTTGATGAGACCAATGCAACAAACTCTACTAGAATCAAGTGAATACAAATCATGATATGATCAGGTGATATCCAAGCCCAGCGTTTCCATGATAGCCTTGGCCATCAAATTGTCAGAAGCTTCGGAATCAACCATAGCATTATGAAGAACATACTCATGCAGTCTAAGAATCAAATAAAAGGGTGGGACCTTGCTATCTTCTAGTTGAGGATATATAGTTGGATCGAAACTAAGCTGAAGATGATCATCCTCAACATTTACCATGTCAGACAAAGGATCAATTTGCAGTATTATCGAGACATGGTGTTTGTAAAGGGTATTCTTAATAAGCTCGGTCAAAGGAATAGAAACTTTCAAGTTAGCAATTTCACTTTCTAAATTAAAAGATATGACTTTTCCTACCTCTTTGAAACTGTTGTCCCTCTTCTCTGTTCGCTCCTTCGTTACAATATCCTTTTTCTGATTGTCTTTCTCTTTTGCAACTATACTTGTTGATGGCTGATTTACCTTGCTAGGATTCTGATCATCATGCTCCCTTCCTCTTTTCTGATCGTTTGAGAGAGCATTGTTTGACTGAACATCCTTCCTCTTTTGAATAGGACTAACCGATACATCTCTACTCCTCAAAGAGTATTGTTTCTGTTGTGCAATCAAATCATTCATATAGCCACACTCATAATCATTAGATTCAGTCACCAAATTAATATCATTTGCTAAGATGTAGTCCTCATCCTTTGGAATGTCGAAACTTTTTGCATACTCCTCATCTTCAGTCAGAAATATAGGCATACCATGTGCAGTGAAGAAATGATTTCTTTCAATTACCAGATCTTCCTCCTCTTCTTCTTCACCTCCCATTGATCTAGGAATTTCCTCTCAAGGATAGGTAGAGTAGTGATAGAAGTTGTCAGTAGGGCTTTGAACCATTTCCAAACTTCTCCTACAAAATTTTGTACAAATAGCCTCATCATCACATCTTCAGTTTCAACTTAATGGAGGTCAAAGAAATCATTCATCTTGTCTACATGCTATTGAGTTGTAATAGTTTGAGTGTTATCGAACAAAGTTATTTTGGTTTGATAATCAGGGGGCATGGCACCAAGATTTTGAGGGAAAACAAGGGGTGGATATCGAACATCCATAATTAGACGTGGGGGAGGTGGGATATTCAGTATAATCAAAGGGGAATTAACAATAGTATGAGTAGTGTGAACAATCTGTGAAGAAGAAGGTAGAGGATGAGGGATAGTTTGAGTGGTAGAAGATGTAATGGAAGTATTTCGAAAATCGAAAGATGGCCTATGAATCTTATTTTGCACCCCAAGTGTTTAAGTTTCAAGAGAGGTTTTGCAAGTCATCAAGAGTGTGAATAAGTAGTGACCCTGATTTATTGTGTGAAAAAAAATCTTCAACCGGGCTATGAAGAGATATAGAGGAATCAACAACTGTCTGATCAGTCCAACTTAAAAATTTACTGCGAAATGAACTCTACTCAAAATTAATCTCAAACTTAATGTCCTGCAAAGTGTCTAACCTTCCCGGGAGTGAATTAACTCTAGGAATGAAATCCTTACATGATTGTTCTCTGATTAAACTAGATTTCTTTGTAACTTTCTTAGATTTTTCCCCAACACATTGAGGATCACACACAATTGTCAGAGGATTCATTTCTATATTAGATCTGGTGTATTTTTGGAAAGCGAATATGTCTAATTTTGAAGATTAACATATTGCTTTACAACTTTCCAGTTAAGCCTATGATTAAATTATAAAACTCATCATCCACAACCTTAAGAATTTAAATAAAACAATTTACTTGAGGTGATTCATTTTTGATATTTCGTGTCCCACTGTGGTCGTCACGATGTTAGCACCTAGGTTGAACCTCAGTCTGAATAAGGCAATTCCACAGTAACCACAAACCACGCTTAGCCAAGTAGCTAGCCCTACTAGGCTAGGAGAGGGCTCTCCCAGTAAGGATCTTAGCCAAAATGACTGGATCAAGAAACTGATATTAGGCTAGGTATAGTAGCACATGGTTTTGATTTCGTTTTTTTAAGGGTTTCGCTGGATTAGAAAGAGCCAAATAGTTAGGGCAAGGAAATTAGGTCAAAACTGTAGGGTGTTCGATGGGTAAAGGTACAGAAAATGATCATAACCTTAGTGTTTGATGGATGAGGTGAAAATATAGGTGAGGATCTAGAAGAGCATGTAAAACAGATGGATTCTAGAAAAACTAAAGAAAACACAAACTTTGAAATGTCTACCCAAAACACAGCATAAGAGATATGGATTCTGCCTCTCAAACTTGTATACATTCACATAAAGGAAATGAAATGATGAAATGGAGTCAACAATACATCTTAAGACATGAATATAATGTAAAAACTAAACTAAGCATCATATGACATGGATCCCAAAGAAGTAGCTGCAATTTTTTACTAATCTCCTGTTGTAACTCATACAAAATGATATCTAATCAAAATATTGGCATCCCACTGAGTCCAACAATTTAAAATGAGAAACAACAAGAATATATAGACATCAATTATACCTACTCCCATCCTTAGGGGTCGAATCCTTAGGACGAGAAACTAATCCATCAAAAGGTGAACAAGAAGCTAGAATCTAGGCAACCCTAACAACTTGCCTTTAAAAGGGAGGAAACTGATACATTTGACTTCAAGAGACCTTTTGATCAAATGAATCCACCCTCCAGTGACTAATATTCATCGTATTTACATGCCTACTCACCATTTACATTAGTAAAAAAATCATCCATGAGAGAAAACCCAAAAGCTACGTCATGGTATAGTAAAGTGAAAATTTAGCAGAAAATTGTCCTATGCCTAGCGTGAGAAGGCTATGCAAAATAATTTTTGCAGGGAAAATCTAGAGGTCTTCCTAGTGTCCAAATTGAGCTCATGATAGCTCATTGGAAAGTCTGTCTTGTCTAATTTCCAAATCTACCTTTAGTTTCCCATTTGGAGTTCGTTTGACCCCTCAAAAGTAGATTCTCCAAAGACTACTTCTATGCACAGTGCCATCGTCAAAACAATGGCAGAAACATGATTATTTAGGTGTTTTTTGACCTTTTGGCGGACCAGTTGTGCTACAAAATGTTAGAAAATGCAAAGGGAGCATGCTTACATCATTAGGAATTCAACAGTCGTCTTATTTTGGCCATTGGATGCTCCTAGGAATAGTGTAGCGCCAGTGGTACTGCACATAGAGCTAAAATGTCTGTGCAAAAACTGCTACATTCTTCAAAAATGCAAAAATTCTCAAAACTTTCTCAAAATTGCTCAAAACTTGTGCGAGACCACAACCATGAAGTGCTTGGGTTAGCCAAGGAAGCTTCAGCAAGAAACCTAATCCTATCACCCTCCTTTTTGCCTTTGAGGGTTTGTTTTAGCCTTGTCTTCATTTGCTTGAATCTTATGTTACAAATCTTGTTTTGGGCCCTGTAATGTTTAGCCATGTGCTTGATGATTTGATTTTCCCTATTGACCCTTTTTAGGAGCTTCTCCAAATTAAAATTGACCCTATAAAACCATGTTTCTCTATCCTCTTCAATCTCCTTTCCAAGCCTCCATTTTGTAGTCAAGGTGGCTGGGGTCTTTTCGTCTTACATTACTAATTTGCCTTTGTCATGTTGCCTCTTTGCCTTGAGAGGTTCTAGCTCCATGGGGACCTATTTTTCACTTAGCTGCTTGTTCTCTTGCTCAAGCTATGAAATGACATACTTAGCTCTGGCCAAGCTGTCCATCACTACTTGGATCTGTGCATCTCTTTCCTTTATGATTATATTTTCATTTGTCGCCTCATCTTGAGAATCCAAGTCAACTATCTCAATTCCATGATGAATATGTGGTTGTTTTGGTTCATCATGTTCCATCAAATAAAATTCCCTTTCCTCTTCATCATTGAGGCTTTTCTCCAACATCTTTTCCTTCCCTTTTTGCACTTGTTGCACCTGTTGTGTTGATGAAGAAGGAAAATACCCTTCAGCCATTTGTGGAGCAAGCATTTTCCTATGAGCTGATGAAGAAGGCAAAGCCCTTTCCACCATTTATGGAGAAAACACTTTCCTATCCACTACAAACAACTTTCTAGCCCCTCCCTGATATATTTTGCACGTTTCTGTCTTCTCAACAACTTTAGTCTTTTTAGCCTTCTTACTTTTATTTTCTTTGATACTGTTGGAAGGCCTTTATTCTTCTTGAGGTACCAGTGGAGGAATCTGACGACCATTGAAGATGTCATTAGTAATAAGCGTATCATAGGAGATGTTGAGGAGGTTGAGATCATGTAGCACAATAATCTTAATCAAGGAATAATGATAAATACTATTCATCTGCTAAGGGTATGGCCTTTTTTGTACAATGTAGGCCATCTTCTCAATGTTAATGAATAAGAAGTACGGGATGTTCAACATTTTCACTCTTCTGAAGTGCACGAGAAGCCTAATATGATAGGTGTATAGTCTAGAAAATTTTCCCTCACATGTAAAATACTTCGTACTGATCCTCATCATAGAGACATACTTGTCATGAAGGAACCTGAAAGGAAAGGTCCTCTTCTTTTCATTCATAGACCTAGGTTTGATGTATGGCTCATAGTAGTGCTCATCGAAATCTTATGCTTTATAAAAATTTTCCCCCAAATTCAGAATCCTTGTAGCATCAACAATGATGGAGGTGGAAACTCCAAATGTAAGGTTTGCAAGAGTTACCCTGTTATCACAAATATTTGCAACAAAAAGCCTGGTTAGCTCAAGATGATGTTGAACTCTTTGTACTTGTTCACAAAACTCATAACATCCCAGATACCTGAAACAAGAAAAAATCATAGGGGAAGCATTTAACTCTCTAATGTTTGATGCTTCCTCTTTAATAATTCTACCTCCCTTACGTGGTTTTCTCTGATGATGAGGTTCATCTTCCATGCTTTCACTGCCACTATTTTCCTCCTGCTCATAATATTTCTCCTCTTTATCCATGTTTTTGAGTTTGAAGCTTTAGAAACCCTAGACAAGGTAATCAAGAAGTGGGAGTTATGGTGAGTAGGGATAGAGGAAGGGGAGAGGAGTTTCTGTGATGTAGGAATGAGATATATATGATGTGAGAGTGAGAAAAGGGGGCTATTTTTTAGTAGGGACCATTTTGTAAGTAGGGGTTTAGTGATTTTTTTTGGGGACTAGGGTATAGGGGATAAGTGTATTTGGTAGTATGGAATAGGGAATAGGAATAATATTTAGTGATATGACAATAAGATATGGGAATGGAAAGGAAAATGATAAGTAAGGAGGGTTTTTAGACAACCTAAGGTTTCAAAATTTTAATAGCGAACAAACTCAAAAATCTTGAAATGAGTGTTGGGAGGACAACTTAGGGAGTATACTTACTTGTTTGAGGCTCTATGTAGGAAAATGAGTGATTTGATTGCTTTTTAGGAGAGTTTTGATGGTTTTCGGCGCTATGCGCAACGCCGTGTACAACTGTGCAACGCACTATTGTATGCACAGCGCCTTGCAAAAATACACTAGCGCAAGGGATCTATATGCAGGACCCTAGTTGTATGCATAGTGCCTTGCCTGCGCGTGCAGTACTCGAGATCTATGTGCAATGCACACAATTTCTTCGGCCACCAATTCACTACAACTCGGTTTTTCTCTTTAACAAATGAGCATGATGAAGTTTAGCTCATCGCTTTGAGGTTTTATAACTATAATTTTCACTATAGGGACCCAGCACTTTAATCATTCACCTTTTATAATTTCTTTCTCATTTTTCTTAATGCTTTTGAGTGGTTGATATGGTTTAAGGCTTTGCATTATGGAGTGTATAGCAGGGAATATATGACTTTAAGCAGCTTGGGAAATTAGAGGCTTTATCGTGAAATGACTTTGACAATTACAAATAAATCTTCCATTTTCAACACAAAAGCGATTTTTTTGAGATCAAAAACTACAAAGAACAAAATAAAATATCCATATATCAATTTTGATTGAAAGAGAGTAAATTTCCTTTATTAGGTCTTCCCCACACCTACTGATGCCCTTTATTTAGATACAATAATGAGCCTAGACATATAAGGGTGAAACCTAATGACCTAAATGAAAAATGAAGACCTGATTTCATGACTAATTTTAACTAAGATCACAAGAGCGATAGAAGGTTTTAAAAGCTCAACCAACTATGAGAGTGGGTCAGCAAACATCTTTGTGAGGGAAAAGACCATTCCTAACTCAAACAACCTTTAGGGATTCAATTTCAAAGTATGACCTAGTGGAATGACTTGAAGTTGCAAGGTGAGACACCTAAAATGATCATGCAAAAAGAGGAATGTGATCCCTGATGGAAGTATGCAAATACTGACACTAACATTTTCGATATTGATACATTTTTTTAGATATTTGTGTATTGATTTTTTGTGTCTGCAAAACTCTAGCAATCATTTTTTTGTTGTTGACAATAGGTTTTCTGGTTGATCACTATTAATTTAGAATTAACCTTGAAAAATAATATTTATTTCTCAATATTATTAAAAGAAATAATTCTTAGACATTTGATTGGACCATAACGAAAATGTCTTATTCCATATTGGCACAAGGTAATGTCATGTGGGTAATTATTTCACATATTATGCATAATTTAAGGATATTGATGCATTATTTTTAGATACTTGTGTAGTTTGTTGAAGAATATTAATTTAGAATTAACCTTGAAAAAAAATATTTATTTTTCAATATTATTAAAATAAATAATTCTTAGACATTTGATTGGACCATAAAGAAAATGTCTTATTGCATATTTGAGCAAGATTCTATGTGGGTAATTGTTCCACATATTATGCCATAATTTATGGATATTGTCCCAATATTGATGAATTATTTTTAGATACTTATGTAGTGATTTTTTATTGTTTAAGTTGTAAAGAAAGTAAATAATATATTTGCCATGAATTACTTTCCACCATAATTTAAACAAGTCTTTACATAAAAAATGGATATGAATAAGGTGTAAATAAGTATATTTACCAAGAGTTACACTTACTAGTCGTTACTAACCACCAAAATTTATGCCTATGCATGTGTGTAACAAGTAATTAGTTTATGCATGTGCATGTGCATCCCGATTTATTCATTTCTCCAAAAGAAAGACTATAGGTTACATTTTCGTACTATCATTGACCAATTTAGTTTATAATTTTTAATGGAATTTTTCCCATAACATAATTTCTAACTTGAGTGGCAAGTACTAACCTTCTCTACAACACATGTTATTTGTGTGTTGATAGCTATCATTTTAGTATTAAATAATGCAACTCATAGTGCTTAAATTTGAAAAATAAATATTCATTTTCAATATTACTTAAAAAAAAAAAAAAAAATTCTAACATTTCATTGGACCATAATTTGTAGAACCTATTGCATCTTTTGCACAAGATAATTCCATGTGGACAGCTACCTCACATATTTTATGCCATAAATTATGAATATTTTCGCATTATTCATGCACTATATTTAGATATTTCTGTAGTTATTTTTTATTCTTAAGATTTCAAAGAAATAAGTAACATATTTACCATGAGTGACTTCTCGCCATAATTTAAGAAAGTCTTATTTCTCACCATTATTTATGTTTGCATGAGCACTTGTGTAGGAGTAAAACTATAAATGTGTAGACTTACAAGTGGTTACTACCCACCAAAATTTATGCAAGTAGATGTGCTTGAGAAAATAATTAATGTATCCACTTCACATCTCAATTTATTAGTTATTCCAAAGCCAGAGTATAGGATTCCATTTTCCTATTAACCATTATTAATTGAGCTTCCTAGTCCACTTGTAATGTATTGTTTAATCCTAAAAATAAAAATAATGTTACATGAAAAAAAAATTACTTGATTAAAGTAAAATAAAAATAATAATAAAATAATGTTAAAATAAAAATAACTTCATCGTATTCACACATGGTGTTGACCATTATTATGAGAACCAGTGGTATTCTTGTGAAATATAACATTTTTAAGGGCTAAAATTCATCTTAAATATGGATCTACCAAGCACAAAGTTAGATTAAAAGTTGTAGTTATAATTTTGTTTATGCTATTTTTTCAAAAGCGTAATGTTCAACTTGAGTGGAGGCTAAGCTATATTGCAACACTTGTTATTATGAGTCCTTGTAAAGCCATTGTAGGCCACTACCAGTTTATTATTGACAAATACAACTTATAATGTTCAACTTATAAATATCTACATTTTTTTATTACTAGTTTAGCATTGACAAATACAACTTATAATGTCTAACTTATAAATATCTACTTTTTATTATTATTAAAAGTTATTGTCTACCTGTGAGATTTTCTGTCTCAAATAAAAATTAATTTGGTGAAATCCTTATTTTTTTATTTAAAATGGGTTTTTTGCTACATATATGAATTCATCAAGATGAAAAACCTTAGGGGTGCTCAAAGTGTCGATATTTAAGATATTATTCCAACATTTGTACAATATGTAGTGTGGATAACTCTCTCACATATCATATGCCCTAATTTATGAATATGGTTTCGATATTCATGCATGGTTTATATATATTTGGGTATTGACTAAATAATATGTTTACAATTAGTTACTTATATGTTTGTGATTAGTTACTTATATGTTTACCATCAGTTTCATCCCACCATAGTAAGTATTTTCATAAAAAATAGATAAGAATAAGGTGTAAGTAAATATACTTACCAAGAGTTATTTCACTCCATTATTTATGTTTTCCTCATAATAGGATTAAAATTGTAAATGTGTAAAATTACTAGTGGTTACTATCCACCAAATTGTATGCAAGTTTTTGTGTCTAAGAAAGAAATTAATTTATCAAATTCTCAACTCAATTTATTATTTGACCACTATTGATTTAGCATTAACCAAATTAGGTTATTATTTTTATGCTAATTTCTAACTTAAATCACAATACCTATACTATACAACAACATTTCTAACTTAACTCACAAAGACTATGCTATACAACAACAGTTGTTATATCTATTGTTTACCTACAACATCTCCATATTAATGGAGCTTTCAAATTCATTTTATATCTAATATTTCATTGACCTAATATTCCACTAGAGCATCTACCCACTGTATTGGGTTCTTGAGCACTTTTGGGTGCAATTAAGGATTTTAAAGAAATAATTGTAATATGTAAAGACATGCTAGGGATAAAAAAAAGGACATTTCTTCGTTAATACAAAAATAAAAATTAATATGTGACACCCCTCGATAAAATCACATGAAAATTAAAGGAGTTAGAAAATTTTAACACAATTTACACATGGATAAGTATTCAAATTACTATTCCAGACTCCTCATTAACCATTGACAACCACTAGTGTAGCATATTAACATAAACTTTCTGATGTAACCTTGCATTAATTCCATGATTCTTTTAACTTAGTTAGTTAATCACATTTTGAAAATATAAATATCACATCATGCAAGGAATCAACACCATAAAAATGGCACAATAGGTAATCAGATTATTAGTTTGTTATATACCCTCGAAACCCCATAGGGTGGAAACCAAAGAAATGTTTAATTTTATTATTGAATGCTCATGATGGAATTCGCCTCTCACTCAATGGCTTGTAAGAGAGTCAATCACTTAACCATTGTCATAAAAACTTACAAATAAATATCATTTAAGTAAAACTTATCTAGCTAAAAGTTATTAAAATCATCATGATATCATTTACCCACAAATATTCAATATTTCTATGGCTTGGTTATTCTAACATTGGACCATCCTACAACTCAAATACCCCAATCTGCATGGACCACTAGTTCTTTATCTCCCATGATGCTAAACATAATATATCGTTTGTACAAGGCACCATCCTTTTCTGCCATTATTGTCATTAGCACACTTTGATATCATGACTAGGTGCAATATTAATCAACCAATAATCAATATTTAATAGTGCCACTTTAAAATCTATTTGTGTACATAAATATAATATAAACAAAATGTCATGAAAGACCTTCTTCCATATACACGCATATCACTATCAAGCGTCAACTTTCCAATAAAATGCTAACATAATCTGGAATGCACTTTCATGTTCTTTACAAAGGAAATATAACATAATAAATATTGTTCCTGTGCATGTAAATGCATAACAATCTTTAAGAGAAGTAGCCCAACAAGAAATTGTCTTTCTGTCTACTATTATGTTTTCTTTCCCAAAGGGATCAAATGCATACATCCATTCTTTCATGCATGCAAGCATATTGTTTCCTCTTATGAAAAATATATCGCAATAGCTATATATAACCTTCTCCCAAAAGAAATCTAATACCATAGATAAACCCATTATGTGTGAAAATTCATATTACTTTTCGCAAAATAACGCTAACAAAATCAATATTATGTGATCTCACTTCTCTTTTATCGAGAAATCTAATACCAAAACTATACTTTTCCACGTATGAAAGTGAATATATTCTATAAAGAATATTCCAAAAAGAATCTTACCACAATAAAAAATGTGATTACCATTTTTCCTTTCCAAGAATCTGATTCAATAATGCATGCAAGAACATGTTGTTCTCTTCTCTTGTTTGTAAAAAATCTAACACAATAATTATATTATTTTCATGAAACAAAAACATATATAACTAAGCACAAAACAACATGTTATTTTTCAAGAACATTAGCACATTAACTAATGTTTTGTGTACATAAACACCCATTCTCTTCAAGTGAGCTAACATCATGACTATTTTTTTGTGCACCTCTACATATATCGTTTTACCAATGAATTCATAGTAGTTTTTTTTCCATGCATGCAAAAACACATATTTCATTTCAAGAAAGTAAATGCATGGTAGCTACTCTTTCATGCATGCAAACAAATTTTTGTTTTAAATAAATCAAAAGCATAAGGGATAGTTTTCTTACATGCAACTTTTTTTTTTCAAGAAATCTGACTCAATAGTTATTCTTCCTTTTTTCTCTTTTGCATGCAAATATCTTACTTCTATTCAAGAAATATCAACGTAATAGTTCTACTTTTTGTGAAGATACAACACATGTTATTTCTCCATAAGATAAGGTAATGGTAATGCTAGTATATATGGCCATTTAAACATATATTTCTTTCTCAAGAAACTTTTATATCAACTTTTATCATGTGTGTGTGTATTCGTTCTTTTCCCAAAAAAAAGAGCATCTTGAAACAAAACAAATATTAATAACATATCCCTAGCTTTCCACATGACTTATTTTATTGTAAATTTCACACATATCCCTGAGCATCTTGAAACAAAACAAATATTAATAACATATCCCTAGCTTTCCACATGACTTATTTTATTGTAAATTTCACACATATCCCTACTTTCCTTTAAGAAATAATATGGATTCCTTTTCAAAAGATTACCACAGTGAACTTCTTCTTTTTTCCATGATATATCTCCAAGAATAAAAGTGGATAATCTTTCATACAACAATTCATTTGCACTCTTTTACTTACTTTTAAGAATTACCCTCTTCAAATTATTTTTTTAAAAGAAAATAATTTGGATTTCTTATGATTTCATATATCACATATGTACGAAATCCTTTTTAAAAAGAAGCATGCCTCCTATATTTTCTTAGATAAGAGGAATATACAATATTATACATATTTTTAGAGACAAGAAAGTTTACTTATGTTTATTGTTGCATATATATATATATATATATATATAATATATATATATATATATATACACTTTTTTTCCAAATTGTTAACATAATGACAATATTTATTTAACAAAAGTAACGTATTTTATTTACTAAGGAAAGTAGCGTGAGTTATATGTATGCACAAATTTTCATTAGTTCTTTTCTTTTCAAGAGAAACTCCATACTTAACTTTCAAACCCATGAAAATTTACAAAAATAAACTACTTAGGATTTAATCATTTCATCCTCTAGAGGACTCATGAGAATCCTTTTAAGAATTGAATTAATTAAGTCACATACCTCTAGTATGCAATGGCATCTTATTATGCATACCATGGATGAATGAAGGATGATTTCCTCTATCTATAAACCATGAAGCTGTAGTAGAATGTATTCTTTCAATTTGTATCTGCATGCAAATCTAGGCCAGCCATGGGTATGATCTTATTACAATCTTCAGGAAGTAATTGGTTCCATGATGTGGGAGCATTCGGCCCAAGAGAAATTATTGTAAATAATAGTCATAGGGGGTCAAGCATTCTAGAATTGTTTTCCTAAGTTACAAGTCAGTGTGATTAATTAGATGTTTCCAAAGTAAATAAATGAGAAAATAGGAAATAGAGAGTGCTTTTAGGCATAAAGAAATGAATGTGGATCATTATGGGATAAGGAAAGCTTTTCTATTATAGAACAGGGAAAAAGATGGAATAAAGCTGAGGAGATGCTTTTGTCATATGTATGCATTTCATGTAGAGTTTAGAGGTTTTAGTTGCGTGATTTTAGGATTTTTTTAATCATACTAAGTTTTATAAATAATCAAACCCAAAGGCATAAAAGATCAAAGAGGGAGTGAGTGGGTTTCTGGTTGGAAGCTTTCGGGTAGTTTGTAAAGGGCCATGAATTTAAATTAATCTAGGCCAAGTCTGTAAGTAATTGTTTTGTTTTAAAATCATAATATAATATTATATATATATATATATATATATTGGGATGAATGTGAAATCATTGTAAAGGTTGAGGATTTGCATACGAAATATATGACATTGTGTATTAGTTCCAGCAAGTGTGGGTGTTGTTAAATTTTAATTGACATAATGACCTATGCGCAAGGTAGTTTGAGATAGTGGCGTATAGCTTCAAACCTCGAGCAATTGCTAGTTCAAGAATACTGTATATGCGTGGAGTTTTTTTTTTTAAGGTTTCATGCCTTATGCGCTTCCGATAGAGGCTTTGTGTGCTGAGATTTTTATAAGTAAAGGGGTTTTGGGCTTATACCAAGACAACTTTTCATCAGGTGGTATCAGAGCAGGGAAAGTTTCATGCGGAAAGAAAGATTCCGGAGTAGCGAAATTTGGTATTAGAGCTGGAGTAACTTTGTTTGATTATTCAAGTTTTTTTCTAAGTTAAATTAATTGCATGCCGTGGATGAATGAATGCAAGAAGGTTTGTTGAACTGAAATGTATTTTTGAATGTGTGATGAATGATGAAGATCAGATTTTAAATCTGATATGCAACATACACAATTGCAAAGTGAACAAGATGGCAGACAAGATCCTGCAAGATCTTAAAGGTGAGATGATTTTTTTGATTTGAAATTTATCAATTGAAGTTTATGGTTGCAGAGGAGTGGTAGTGAACCTGAAGAATCGAATAAGGAATTGGATAAAGAGGACGACTGAAGTGTTCTCAGGAGAGCGTGGGAGATTGCAGAAGCCTAGAAGGAGCAAAGGTGTTTCTCAGGAAGAGGTTCCAGATGGAGGACCCATGCTTACCAAAAGACTAAGTGAGGAGAGCTTAGTGAGGTAAGATTGCAGCCAGGAGGACCAGCTGTTGCAGAGGCTTGTTGCAAAGGAGCTCATGAAGAAAGACGAGAAGAAGATGACTACTAATAGTCATAGCAAAGGTTAAGGAAAAAGCCACAGTAGAGGACATAAGAAAGAGGATGCCAAGGTAAATGGGAAGAAGATGAGTCAAGAGGAAGTTGAAATGGAATAAGGAGAATTTCTGGGAGATAGTGAAGATGAAGACTTGAAGACTGAAACTTCAAGTAAGGACAAAGGGTCACATGGTTTTAAATCTGACAATTTGTGTATGTTTGCAGGTGAAATACAATTCGCTGATATTGTCATAAAGAAGGAATCTAATCAGGATGTTGATGCAGAGAAAGAAGGACCAGCTGAAGATTGGTCAAAAGTTGTTGAAGGAATAGAAAATTGTGTGAAGTTTCCAAAATCTACTCCTAATGAAGTTATTGAATTGTACGAGAAACTAGATCTTCATAGAAGAGAACTGGAGAGACAAAGGACTTATGAACATGTTAATTTGTTGAGGAAACAAGGCAGGGAAGTTTTCATGAAGGACAGTCAGGAAGTAGAAGATGGTAAGAAGGCGAGACTAGCTAACAGTCTCATAGTGAATACAAATCAGCATACTGAAGTATTACCAGAGAAAGTTGAGGAGAAAGCTAATGAAGATTTTTTGAGTCCTAAAAAAGACTTGGAGCTGCAGAGAGAAAAGTTGGTGACTGAATCGACAAATAAGACCAGTGGGTCTTGTGATTTTAATGCTAACAATTTGATTGTGTTTACAGGTGATGAGCCAAAACATGTTGCAGAGAGACAGGAAGCTTGGGAGGTAGCAACATCTATGGCGGGAGCGGAAGAAACATCTATGGTAGCAGCTCAATTAACAGAAATTGGGAACAACAGTAGTAAGTTGGACATAGAAATTGAAGAAATATGGCAGCTGATGATGCAGCAATCCAAATGGAGGAAAATAGAAATAGCAGTAATCAAGATCAATCAGAACTTGAACCTGATTGACAGGAAGAAGAAAATGGAGGAAAGGACAACAGAAATGCAGCGGTAGCAAAGGAATAAAGCATTTGGACGGTTGCAGAACAAAGTATGGGATCCAGGAAGATCAAGACCACAAACCACATGATCACGAGATCATGAAATATTTCTACCTTGGGAGTCTGATGCGAGAGGATTCAGCCCAAGAGAAATTATTGTAAATAATAGTCATAGGGGGTCAAGCATTCTAGAATTATTTTCCTAAGTTACAAGTTAGTGTGATTAATTAGGTGTTTCCAAAGTAAATAAATGAGAAAATAGGAAATAGAGAGTGCTTTTAGGCATAAAGCAATGAATGTGGATCATTATGGGATAAGGAAAGCTTTTCTATTTTAGAACAGGGAAAAAGATGGAATAAAGCTGGGGAGATGTTTTTTTCATATGTATGCATTTCATGTAGAGTTTAGAGGTTTTAGTTGCACGATTTTTGGATTTTTTTAATCATACTAAGTTTTATAAATAATGAAACCCAAAGGCATAAAAGATCAGAGAGGGAGTGAGTGGGTTTCTGGTTGGAAGCTTTTGGGCAGTTTGTAAAGGGCAATGAATTCGAACTATCTGGCCAAGTTTGTAAGTAATTGTTTTGTTTTAAATCACAGATATATAATTATATATATATATATATATATATATATATATATTATATATATATATATATATAGATTGGATGATTGTGAAATCACTGTAAAGGTTGAGGATTTGCATACGAAATACATGACATTGTGTATTAGTTCCGGCAAGTGTGGGTGCTGTTAAATTTTAATTGACATAATGACCTGTGCGCAAGGTAGTTTGAGATAGTGGCATATAGCTTCAAACCTTGGGCAATTGCTAGTTCAAGAATATTGTATATGCGTGGAGTTTTTCTTTTTAAGGTTTCATGCCTTATGCGCTTCCGATAGAGGCTTTGTGTGCTGAGCTTTTTATAAGTAAAGGGGTTTTGGGCTTATACCCAGACCACTTTTCATCATTCCACTCATCATTCAATATGCCACATATTTGATAGCCTTCAAAACAAATACTACTTTTCAATGTGGAACTGAATAGTGCAGAGAAGATTAACATAGTTACATCTCTTTGGAAACTTCATCAGAACTGGAAAAGCCCCCTCTAATTGCTTGGTTAGTTACCCTTAAAAGTCATAGAAACCTTTAGTAAAACAAATACTCTCATCACTCCCAAAGTGAATCCCATAGAAGGATCCCTTGCATCAAATTTCCAAACCTTCTCTCTTTGACGAGAACCAAATGGAATATTTTAGCAATTTCTTAAGGACTTCTTGATTTTTAACCATTTGAAATAAATTTTATAATATAAATTATTATTTTTATTAATTCCAAACAGTTTCATATTTAATGATAATTGAATCCCTCATTCCCACAACATGGATCCATGTCAATGAAGATGTGATTACCAAATATGCATTCATATTTTAACCAATTCTTGATGGAAATGGTTCCACTAATAATAAAATAACAAAATTGATTTTATTAACACCATGTGTAATTACGTGGTTCTAGTGATGCTACATACTCTCCTACTTAAAGTGAACATCATCCTCGATCTTCATCTCTTGCTAGAAGTTTAAATTTTATTCATGAGATAACAATCTAAACTGACCAAAGGGGGATCCTTCCTATTTAAAATGAAGGATTTCATTCTAATAAATATCAATAAGAAAAAACCATAATTTTATAACATAAGCCAAATCAATAATAAAATACATTTATAGCTGTTAAAATATGCAGATTATACTTTCCATCACTTCGGCATTAGTTAAACTCGTAGTAGCAAAACAAAACCTCTATAGCCACTTAGCATTACTTACCAATTGCTCTTTGAAGTTGTGGTCACTTTTAGAGAAACATTATAATGTTTTAACAGCCCAACAACAAGCTCCTTTTAATCTATGATCAACAAATCCAACATAGTCACATTAGCCACAACATTTTCAATCAAACGAAATACTTATAAATATAACTAATTTATGCAATTTCAAGTGATATTTTAACCATGATACTTCCACAAGTGCTTAGAGAGCACAAACTAGCTAGACATCAAAATGATAAATCACTACAACACGTGCACATTGTGTTAACTCCCACCAAATACATCAATATCGTACTTGTAAAAGTACTCATAGAGCACCTAGCTCTCTAATCATGAAAATGATCAATAAATTCATCAAGTGCATACTATCTTAGCCCCTTATACGACATTCAAAAGATTGGTAATGCAATAAAGGAACTTACATTCCAATAATTCCTTTCCGAGCATTAAGATCATTTCCTATAAAGATGTACATACAATATTTACACAATTAATAGAAAATTCATTTTTAACATGACACAAAATTGATTAGTTAATATATTCTACTATGAAAACCATAGTAGGTTAAATAATGCTCCTCCTAACTAATGGGAACTAGTTTCCACAGCAAGATTAAGTCATTTTCACATCTAGATAGTTCTTGAAAAATACCATACCAGGTCGAGTCTGGAATTCCATCGGCCAAGTAGCTCAATAATTCCAATGACCATAATGGGTCCAATACAGTATTTCACTTGGTAGCATCCTTCGTATTACTGCAAGAGTGTCCCGTCTATAAGGATATTTTTTTATCCTCCAATAGGCTCCAAAACCGATCGAGTTTCCTTAGGATTTTTCCCCACTCACCATCTTGGCCAACTCTTTTTTCTTACTAATATCATCTATATTTAGGGAGAGGAAATCTAGACAAGCAAGCACCATCAAGCCCTCTATATAGGAAACCACCATCAACCCAAGGCCTCCTAGCCTTTCACAATTATCCACAACTGTCTCACATACAAAATTCTCTTTTACCACTCTTTCCCACAATAATTCATATAACGAAGCATATGCACATTATCACTAAAACAAAAGAAAAATATATGTACATCACGCATTCATACTTGACCGTCTGCATACTTCCCTAATATCTAGATCGGTAGGAGACATAATTGACATACATGCAGTATACATTCCAATTTTTTGGATAATAACAAATTGTGAAACTTAGAACAAACATTATCATATCATGATCCTAGTTCTTTGTCACCTTTAAGAACTTGCAATCATAGGTACACATGGTTGAACCAATATTCCGTTTTGCAATAACAATAATTTTTGTGCATACAATATTGTCATACATAAAAGAATATGAAAATATTTATTCATATAAAAAATTAAGTTATCATCAATGTGTAAGTGTTTATAACCATTTTGGTAACAATCCAAACGTCCCTAATTCCCACAATGTATTGTTACCAACAGACGAAAACATGTAGTATCTACCATAATCTCTTTTTTACAGCTTGCAATAATCTTAAAACAAATCCAATCCATGCATATAAATTTGAATTATTAGCTATGTGACACAAACTAGTCAATGCTACCAACCATATTAATGGAAAAAGACCAATACTCACTCAACAACCAGCGTTTACAATCAAGTCTCACTACCTCACTCATTTTTTATTTTTAACATCTAAAGGCATTCTTCCAATGTCCTTTTGAAAATGTTATATTGTCCTCCTAAATGACATTCCCCACATTCTATATTCATGCATTCATTCATTATAAACAAAACATTATAACTTTTAGAGATGTTGGTTAAATGTATAATTAATATTTTCATAGTTGCAAATGTTGTTAGTGCATTCTCACTTTGCTTAGTGAGTGCTTAGGATTTTTAATAGGTGTAACATAGGTTTTATTTTCTTTTATCTTCGTCGAGATTCGAATGTCATCAATATAGTTTTGTAGTAGATTTTATTACTTACTACTCTTCAATGCAGTTATAAACATGAATCATGCATCTCATGTCAAAAGTAGTCTACCAGAAATATCGATATGTAGATTGCTAGACTCCATTAGGGGAATTTTCAGCTCTAAATAAGCCTTCTAAGAAAAATGTACAACCAAAATAAATTTTATAAGAACAAATAGGATTCAAGATGATGATGTCAACCATGGAGGATAATTCACAATTTTTGGAGTAAAAAAGTATAACATTTAAAGAATAATAAAATAATAAAAATATTTTTTAGCTTGTATTTTCAACTTATCTCCCTAAGTTTTTACTCAAATTTCGAGTGGGAGTACTCGTAGGATGAAAAATTTAATTCCTCATCCAAGGAGTACCCAAGCTTCATACTTTGGATGGACCGTGCTACACAAAAAATGAGAAATACATGAAAAAATGTGATTGCAATCATGTTTTTCATGTATTTCTCATTTTCATGTAGAAGGATACACTAAAAGTATGCAACATGGGTACTCCTTCAATGAGGAAGAGAATTATGCATCTAATGAATATTTCTACTCAGAATTTGATAAAACCCATAGGGAGATAAGGTTAAACTATGAGTTGAAAAAATAGTTTTTATTTTTTATTTTTTTTCCCCTATTATTTTGTAATTTCTTTAGGAGGCCCATTTTAGACCTAAAAAATCCCCTAATGCATACCTGAGTTGATCCCTACTAGTATCACACCTCGACTTTTTTTCTTCTTAATAATTCCCAAAAGGTATTAGTGTTGAAAACTTTAGCTCTGATACAACTCATAATATCCCCCGATAACCTTGCATGAAAATGCATGGAGTTAATTTTTTTTTTTTACACAATTTAGCCATGGGCAACTATTCAAATTACTATTCTAGACTCCTCAATAAACATTAACAACCATTGTTGTAGCATATTAACATAAACTTTCTAATGTAATTTTGCATAAATTTCATGATTCATTCAACTCATTTAGTTAATCACATTCTTGATAATATAAAAATTACATCATGCATGGAATCAACATCATAAAAATGGTAGAACATGTAACAAAATCATTAGACACCGTTATACGATGGAAACTGCGTAGGTTGAAAATTAGAAAACATTTAATTTTATTATTAAAAAATCATGAGGGTGTTCGCCCCTCACTCAATGGCTTGTAAGGGAGTCGATCCCTTGACCATTGTCATAAAATATTACAAAGAAATGTCATTTAAATACAACATATATAGCCAAAAATATTACAATCACCATGATATGATTTACCCACGAATATTCAAGCTTTATATTTTTTTGGCGTCATTATTCTATCAATGGACAATCCTATAGCTCACACCTCCTAATATGCATGGAAAATTAGTTCTTTACATTCCAAAATGTTAAATAGAATCTATCGTTTGCACAAGCCACCATCATTTTCTTCCATTGCTGTCATTAGCACACTTCAATATCATTATTAGATTAATTATTAATCAACAAATAATCAATATTTATTAGTTAAACTTCAACATATATTCATGCGCATACATATAACATAAACGAAATGTCATGAAATCCATTCTTGCACATGCATTAGTAACATGCATATCACTATCAAGAATAATCTTTCCTACAAAACACTAACATAATCTTGCACGCACTTTCGTGTTCTCTCCAAAGGAAAGCTAACATACTAAATATTTCTCTTTTGCATGCAAATGCATAAAAATATTTAAAAGAACTAGCCCAACAAGAATTTTTTTTTTTGTGCCTACTATTATATTTTCTTTTCCAAAGGGATCAAATGCATACATCCATTCTTTCATGCATGCAACAAATGTTTTCATTTTACCAAAAGGTCTAGCCCAATAACTATAGATAATATTCTCCCAAAAGAAAGCTAATACAATAGCTAATCCCTTTATGAGTGCAAAAGCATATTATTTTCCCCAAAATAAGGCTAACAATATTAATATTATGTGATCACACCTATCTTTTCTGCAGAAATCTAATACCAAAACTATACATTTCCATGCATGAAAGTGCTTATGTTTCTCTAAAAAATCTTCCAAAAGGAATCTTAATGCAATAAAGCATGTGATTAGTATTTTTTTCTTTCCAAAAATCTAATTCAATAATGCATGCAATGACATGCTTTTCTCTTATCTTCTTTGTAAAACTTATAACATAATAATTATATTAACCCCATGCAATAACAACATGTTATTTTTCAAGAACACTAATGCATTAATAAATATTTTATGTATATAAACATCCATCCTCTTCAAGTGAGCTAACATCATGGCTATTGTTTTGCACACCTCTACAAGAAGTCTTTTCCAAAAAGAATCATAGTAGTTTTTCTTTCCATGGATGCAAAAACACATATTTCATTTCAAGAAAGTAAATGCATAATAGCTATTCTTTCATGCAAGTAAACAAATATTTGTTTTCAAGAAATGAAAGCTATAGTGGTTAGTTTTCTTTCATGCAACCTTATTTTTTCTTTTTCAAAAAATCTAACTCAATAAATTTTCTTTTTCTTTTTCTTTTCCATGCAAATAAATTGATTCTATTCAAGAAATATGAACATAATAGTTCCATTTTTGTCAAGTTACAACACATACTCTTCCTCTAGAAGCTAAGGTAATACTAGTATCTATGTGCATTTAAGCACATTTTTCTTTCTCGGGAAAATTTTATGTCAACTTATATATATATGTTCTTTTCCAAAAATATAGTGTATAGAAACAATGTAAATATTAATAACATATGTCTAGCTTTCCAAATAATTTCTTTTATTGTAAATTTCACACCAATCATTAAATTCCTTTCAAGAAATATATGGATTCATTTTAGAAAGATTAGCACAGTGAATTTGTTATTGTTAACCATAATATCTCTCCAAGAATAAAAGTTGCTAATCTTTTATACAACAATTCATGTGCACTCTTTTATTTAATTTCAAGAATTACCCTCTTTAAACCCTTTTCTCTCTCAAGAAAATAATGATGATTTTTTATGATTTCATACATGAGATCCATGCAAATATATATATATTTTCTTTCCAAAAGTTTAACATAATGACAATCTTTATCTACAAGAAGTAACACATTTTCTTTAGCAAGAAAACTAGCATGAGTTCTCTCTATGTGAAAAATTTCTTGAATTATTTTTTTTTCAAGAGAAACTCATTAATTAACCTTTAAACCGATGAAAATTTTAAAAAATAAACTACCTAACATTTCATCATTTCATGCTGGGTGCGGGATCCCCCAAGGGAAGTCTTGGGGCTTAGAGCCCAAATTTTGGTAAAAAAATTGTAACTTCGATGTACAGACACCACATTTTATGGCCATTGAGCATGTAGCTTGTAAAAGAGTCATAGGATTTTATGCCCTCAATTTTGTAATGTAATGTCAGCTGTAGAGACCTACCCATGGTTCGCGAACCATGGGATTGGATAAATAGGGCGAGGCTCTAAGTACTTAAAACAATGGAAGAATCATCTAAGAAAACATGGAATAGAAGCATAGTGGAAGAATGGAAGTGTAAAGTTTGGTTTGAGTTGTAGAGTAGGAGGAGGTTCTGTAGCTGAGTGCGAAGAGGCCTAGTAGTCCGTAGCTGAGTGCGCGGACCCCTGCAGCTGAGTGTGCAAGGCGAGTCGAGTCTCTAACAATTGAAAGCATTAATGCAGAAGTTTGATATCAATTCTGTGTATTTATTTCCTATTTTATGCATTGAATATATTTGGTGTAAATTACACTTCTATTATTTATATGATGCATGAATATATATGATTATGGTGATTAAGTGAATACAATATAGAATATCTATTTACACGAATTTGACTAACATCTGTAAGAAGATAAGCAAAATTCGCGGTGTAGTTTGGGGAAATAGTGCAGTTCGCTGCCAAAGTAGCATGAAAGTGTCTGAGGCCTTGGTTAGGGCTGTGCAAAAGGAAATTATAACAGATCACGAGGGTATTGAACATTAGAATAGTGCACGAAGTAACCTGCACAAAGATAGGCACAGTTGGATTAAATCGACACCACAGACACCTCAAGGGTGCGAAAATTGGTTCCAGCATCACCCCATACTTCTTCAGATGAGACTTTAGTCCATGCTCCACGCGCTGATGCCGAAAGGGCCAGTAATGTAGGGATTTGTTTTGCTAAATAACTCTGAACTTGGGTCAGGCCCCCTCAAGCCAACATTTCATCATTCCGGAGAACTCATGAGAATATTTTCAGGAATTAAATTGATTAGGTCACATACCTCTAGTAATCAATGACTTCATATTTTTGCATACCATAGATGAACAAAGGATGATTTCCTTTGTCTTTAAACCACAAAGTTGTAGGAGAATGTATCATTCCCTATGTGACTCCATCCAAATCTAGGTCAACCATCGGTATGAGCTTATTGCATTCTTCATGAGGGAATTGGTTCCACACATCATTTAGTATGACACATATTTGATAGCCTTGGAAACAAGTACTATTTTGTAACATTGAGCTAAATATTGTGGAGGAAATTGCTAGAGTTAGATGTCTCTAGCAACTTACGACCTAGAAAAACCTTCTCCAATACCTTGGTTAGTTATCTTTTTAAATGAGAGAAACCTTAGTCGAAACAATACTCTCATGATTCCCAATGTGAATCCCATGGATGGTGCCCCCGTGTCAAATTTCCAAACCCTCTCTCTTTGACAATATTCAAATGGGATATTTTAGTGGTTTCTTAATGACTTCTTGATTTGTAACCATATTAAGTAAATTTAAAATAAAAAGTATTATTTTATTAATGCAAAATGGTTCCCTATTTTATGACAATCACATTCCTCATTCCTAGAACATAGATCCATGGCAATGAAGAGGTGGTTACCAAAACTCCATTCATAGTTTAACGAATTCTTGATGGAAATAGTTCTATTAATAACAAACTAATAGTATTATTTTTATGAACACCATGCGTAACTAATTGGTTCTAGTGAATTGTTACACATGGTTCTAGTGATATTTTTTTTTAAGAGTGGCTCAAATATATTGAGTAACTACTACATCTAGGAGCAAATCTAGATAGATCAACCCTAGTGGTTCTAATGATGTTACATAACAAATAATTGAATTAATAATCGGTTGTTAGATCATTGTTAACATAGCTATTAGAGATCATCAAAATTGGTTAAAAAGTTGACATGGTTAGCCATAATTAATTAAAATTATCATTGTTCAAGATAAAAAAATTTTAATAATTTATTTGTCCTAAACATTCTTATACATATATATTTCAGTGATAAAGATATATATTCATCTCCCTCTTAGCATTTAATTTTCTTGTTTTTAATGTTTTATAGAAACCATGTTTTTTTAGTGTTTTATAACAACCATGTAATAAGCATGCTTTCCACTCCACGGAAATCTATCTGGTTTAGTTTTGAAATTATTATTATCATTATGCACATATACATCTTATAATTGCGAGTTGAATATAAAAAGTCATGTAGATGGATTTAAAAATGAAAATATGATAACTTAAATATAATATAAAGTAGTAATCATTTATGTTCAAATAAGAAAAAATATTATATAATTGATTCCCAAAATTGTCCATGCACCTTGTGATCAAACAAGTGTCTAATGTTTAAATGTTATTACTACCTGACATTTTTTACTTGAAAATCCTCTGTTTTGTTTCTTCATTAAAGTTACAAAAATTATATATACATACCACAATCATACCTGCCCAACAATTGTCAAATCCTATTTTAATGGCCACATTCTCCACTTTTAGTAGTATAAACGACGGTTAATCTTAGAACATATACTAGACATGAGTGGAAGAGTAACGAAAGTGAGAGTAGCCAGAGCACAATGTTATTAAATAAAAAATAATAATAAAATTTATTATAATTTAGTTATTAAATTACTAATAGGAAAATTAAAACCAATCTCAATAATTCCTTAAAATTGACTTGAAAATAATTTCATGGTTTGGTTTGGTTGCAAAAACACACATTAACCGATGCCGAGTAAGAAAATAGATAACTATCAAGATAGAAGATAGATAATGAAAACCATTGAAAATATATCATTAATGGAAGGAATTCTACGAAATATTTGTCAATTATACGAGATTCATATATTTATGAATTCAATAACATATAAAAAATATTGACTGATACTATTAATTGAAAAAGATCCGGTGAGTGGAAGTTTCACTTCATAAGTGTAGCATAATGCCGTTAATATTAGTGCATTTAAACTAAGGTGCATGAAAATTTTGCTCCATTTTATGTGACAAAGTAGATGAGATCATTGAAGATTTAGTGCCATGGTAGTTTGGTATTCAGTGATTTTCTTTAAAATCTGGTTTATAATTTTTTAAGAGACTAGATTAGTATTTAGTGTTTTTTCTAAATCTTGTTTAGCTTTTTTAATCAAATGTTGAGATTTTGTGGAATTATTATTAATTGTAACTAAAGTAGAAAGGAAAATTTGTCTAACATTTTGTACATCATTGTAAAATGTTTATCTTCGATTTATTTGCATATTTATTTTTACGTTGGTCGATAGATGTCTCTTTCTTTTTAAAACAGTCAAGGGAACCTTTTTCTATCTTTTTTATCTACATGTGACATTTGTCCCCAATCCATTTTTTTTTTGTGTAAATCATCTTTTGTATTAACAGAGTGAAAATATAGTACAAAACTTCTGCTTTAGCAGATTAATGGCCGCTAGACAGCAGGCTTGACTACTTAGAAAGTAAAGCATAGGCTACTTAGAAAGTAAAGCATAGGCACACCTCGCACGGTGGCAGAGAAGTAAAACATTCCAAACCATACTGGTCCCAAGAACAGAAGACATAGAAGGAATTACAAAAGAACAGGCGAAGGAAGCAATCAGCAGGAAAGAGGACCGAGTTCTCCGCAATCAACGGTTGGCAAGTCCTGGCTTGGGAGGGTTGCTTGGCTAGGTGCCAGAGGAGTCCTCCCGCTGAGTCTCAGCAGGAATGCCGTTGTTGCCTATGACGTTGCGCAGGAGCTTGATTAACACAGTGAGCTTCTTGTTGATGTAGTCCGCTTGTTGGTCCAGCGAGGAGAGCTTAAATTCTATGCTTTCCACCACTACCATGTGGTTGTGCTCCATTGCCTCAGTATGTTTCTTGAGATTGCGCAGCTGCTCTGCCTGCTCCCCCTGGGTGTCCAGAACTTTAGCAAGGAGGGTCTTCATACGCCAAGCTTCAGCTTGGGTCCAGACGAACTGTGTGGCTCGCATGTGGGTAGTTCCCGATTCCAAGAGCCAATCCACTTCCTTCCCCAATTGCTGGTCCGAAACCTGGGTTTCCTATTCCTTAACGCTGGTCTCCAGTTCGCCTATTTTGCACTTGTTTCGCTGGGAAGTTCTGGTCTCGTACATTGTCTTAGCTTGTTGGAGGTCTTTAATAACCAATTGGTTTCGGCAACTTTCCCCCTTCATAGCATAGCCTGTAGCCACGGAGATAACCTGCACTATGTTGGCAGAGGGAGCGGGCTTAGACTTGCTACGCGTTAAAACAATGCTTTCCTTTGAGGCCGTGATGGTTGTTAAATAACAAATGGCTAGGAGGTGATCAGATAGTGGCTGCTGATGTCTGTGCCACTTGCTTGTCCGATCAGCATAATTGTTGCGCGATGGGAGGTTGGTTGGATCTTGAAATGATTACTGGCCTTTGCTATCACCGTCACCTCCTACGTCTTGAGCTCGCCAAGTGTGCTGAGTCCTGCCCTTATTACGGCGCCTAATTTCAAAACGGATCATGGAGGGTACATATCTCTTGATCGCCTGCGTCTGACAGATATGCCTTGTGTCATTCATCCTTGTGCTCTTACTGGATTTAATGTAATTTGTTGAGTAAGCATGTCTAATCACCGTAAACATTAAATTATTTTGTCGTTCGATCGCCCGTCTTTGCCGGTATCATGTCCAGCCGGGCGAGCTGCATGCATTTTTCCTGCAGCTCTGGGTAGTTGATGTCCTTCCACCAGCTGTCCCACCTTGTGTTGGGGTGTTCAATCCCAAAGTTCGCCAGGTGGTCCGCGACCGTGTTACCCTTGCGCCAGATCGCCTGAAAGGTGAGACCTTTCATTTTTTCGAGCATTTTGGCAATGTTATCAGTTACCTGAGATAAACGCCAATGTTTCATTACCCTGCTTGCCAGCGTGCCACTGTAGATTTTCCTGGCCGCTGTGATGGCAACTTCTGAGTCACCTTCGATTACTGCATTGCCTGTTCAGTTCAAGCTAAGAATTCTTAAGCCTTTTCCCAAAGCAGCAAATTCCATCTCGTTGTTGGTACCTTCTCCTAGTGCTTGACTGTAAATGTATAGAATTTTCCCTTTGTGGTTTGTGATGACTCCCCCTATACCTACTAGTCTGGGATTACCTCGTGAGGCGCCATCGAAGTTTAACTTTAGGAAGCCAACAGGGGGCCCGTGCCATCCAAGTGGTCCCGTTCAAGGTTCTTGCTGGCTGCTTGCGGTTGATATGCTGTGCCCATTATCTAACTTGAAGATTTTCAGAATATGCTGGTCTCTGGCTGAGAGATGGCTGTCGGGAGTTGCGCTACATTTTTCCAGGATCAGCTGGCGAACATTTTCGGTTAAGGTGAGTTGCTAAAACTCTAAATTCCTCTGATCATTCTGAAAAATGCGCCTGTTCCTTTCCTTCCAAATGGTCCAGGTTAAGAACCCTGGCAAGACTTTCCAAATGTTGTTAATTCTGAGATTGTTAGAGTAGTCGCGAGGCCAATGCAAAATGGTATTTTGGATGAAGTCTTTGTCCCTGTTGTTTTGTTTCATGGTAATTTCTATCCATTTCCATAAGTACTCTGCCCATTCGCATGTATTGAACAAATCATTTATGCTTTCTTCTGCTGCTCTACAAAGGGGATATATAGAGGGACCAGAGAATCCTTTTTTGCTTAAGTTTTCCTAGGTAAGGGTTTTTCCTTGCATGAGGAGCCAAAGGAAGGTCTTTATTTTAGGCCAGAAAAGGGCGTCCCAAACCTTGATGCTCCAGGGCATGACCTCCTCGTGTTCATAATGCTCCAGCTGCTCCCTTGCTTCTTTGAGGGTGAAATTGCCGCTTCCTTTCATTCCCAATCTTAGCTTGTCCCTTTCTGGGATGTTCTTATCTTTCTTTTGTTTAGAGTGCTTAGCAAGTTCCTTACGTTGTCATTTTCTACTGTTGAGTTGCCCATGTTAAGGGGTGACCATTCCCTCCAATCCTGCTCACTGTTGCCCTGGCTCCAATACTGATGGACCTTGTAATTGCCCCTGCTCTGACATTCCCTTTTGAAATTCTCCAGTTTCGGAGTAACAAGGCGAGGTAATTGCTGCCAAGCGTCCTCCCAAAAGAATGTCGTTTCCCCATTGCGGATTTCCCAGAAGCTATGGTCTTGAATTATGTTGCGGTTCTGCCTAGCTAAATTCCAAATGGGAGACCCTTCTGGCACGTCCTGCAACCTAATTACGTCCTGATCACTACAATTTGGAGTGTATTTCTCCTTCCAGTGCCTTGCCCAAGGTAGAGTTGGTTCTTATAACCAGCGCCACCACAGCTTAGCTCCACAATTCATGTTGATGGTGTGGGGGTCTATTAAATTTAGACCTCCTGCTGCTTTTGATTTACAGAGTTTGTTCCAGGCCACCAAAGCCCATTTGTTTTTTTCCGAATTGCCTTTCCATATGAATGATCTCTGAATGGTTCTTATCTTTTGACGGACGCCTTGAGGGGCAAGCAGGACGGAAAGCATGTGCTGTGGGATAGCTTGAAGGATTGCCTTAGTTAGGACTAATCTGCCCGCAAAGTTGATGGCTCTGTGAGTCCAATGTCTACATTTGTTCTCCAATTTTGCCAAAAAAAATTCGCAGTGATGTTTTTGCCAAGGTTTGGATGTTAGGGGGCGCCCAGATACTTAGAGGGTAAATTACCCCATCTAAATCCAAGAATATTTGAAAGATGTTTCTGGATTGCAAGATGAGTGTTAAAGAAAAAAATTTTAGATTTAGCATGGTTAATATCCATACCTGACGCTTTGCTGAATAGGCTTAGGATATTTTTGAATTCCATGGCTTCTTTGGCCGTGGGGGTGCCGTGAAGCATAGTGTCATCCACGAACTTCTGGTGCATAGTTGCAGGGGATGAAGTCCTCGAATATTGCCTTCTGCTTTTGCTTTACTAATGAGTTGACTTAGACCTTCCATGAGGATCACGAAAAGGAAAGGGGAGAGAGGGTCTCCCTGCCTGATGCCCCGGGAGGGGGAGAAGGGTTCCAAGGGGGAGCCATTGACCAAGATGGAGAAATTAGAGGATTTAATTAGAGCAAGAATCCATTTAATCCATTGATGATCAAAGCCAAAGGTTGTAAGAACAACTTCCAGATATTGCCAGTTTACTTTATCAAATGCTTTGGAGAGATCCAATTGCATTAACATACCTGCTATCTTCCTGGTCTGGAGAGTGTGCACCATCTCTTGAGCTAGGAGGATGTTGTCCGGGATTTGTCTGCCCTTCACATATCCAGACTGTTCTTCCGAAATTAGATTGGGAAGAATAGACTTGAGTCTGTTGGCTATAACCTTGGAGATGATCTTGTAGATCACATTACAAAGAGCTATAGGTCTAAATTTCTCAGGAGTGGTGGCATCCTCTTCCTTTGGGACTAGAGGCAGGAAGGTGGAGTTGAGAAATTTGAGAATGGTGAAGGAGCGCCTTGAATCTTCAACAACTTCCCAGACCTCTGTTTTGATGGTGGGCCAGCACGCTTTGTAGAAGTTTATGGTGAAGCCAACTGGTCCTAGAGCCTTGTCGTTTGGCATGCTTTTAATGGCCTCCTCCACTTCCTCCATTGAGACTTCTCTGAAAAGAGAAAGATTTTTCTCAGTAGTTATGATGCTGGGAATGGCCTGAGCTAGAGACTCTATTGCCTCTGTTCTTTCATGCTGCGTCTCTTGAGCAATGTGTTTGAAATGCCTGGTCAATAGAGAAGAAACGTCCTTATGATATAGCAAAGTTTCTCCTGCTTCATTTTTGAGTTTGAGGATTTTATTTGCACTTCTGTAGTCTAAAGTGGACCTGTGGAAAAACTTTGTATTTTGCTCTCCTTCTTTAAGCCACTGGACTCTGGATTTTTGTCTCAGAGTGTTTGTTCCTATTGACAGCGAAGTTGCCATTGAACCATCATATCTTTTTCCTGCTCTTTGGAGACTTCACTAATATTCCCCGAGGTCTAGCTTTTGTTAATATGCTCGAGCTTGCTCTCTATTATGGATCTTTCCTGGAAGATATTTACGAAATCTGTTGCATTCCATTGCTTGATTTTGCTTTTAATGTGTTTTAGTTTTCTTTGTAGATTGAACATTCTGGTTCCTTGTATGTTCAGTGGTTCACACCACCACTTCTCCAGCATTTTAACAAAGTTAGGGTGTTGCAACCAAAACTTTTCGAATCGCAATGGCTTGTTTCTAGGAGTGCCTAGGAATGTAGCTTCTAGCGAGATAGGTCAGTGATCCGATCCTCCACTAGGAAGAATGTCAGAGTCCACTGTGATGCCTTCTAGAATGATGCATTCTGAAATGAGAAATTTATCCAATCGATAAGCTATAAGTTTCTCTCCTCGTCATCTATTGTTCCAGGTGAAGGAGCTGGTTTTTGGCAGGATGTCTACTAGTTTTGCATTTTCAATGAATTCTACAAAGAGCTCTGCATCCCTGTTAAAGCCTTCTTGTTCCTCCTTTTTTCTCCAAGAGAGAGGTTATCATGTTGAAATCTCCACCCATAATGATCTTCGAGGTGAGATGTCTTAATTGTAGATTCATGAGTGAATTGAGGAAATGAAATTTTTCTTCTAATCGTTGAGCTCCATAGACATTTATACCTAAATAGGTTTCGGAGTTACCTATTACTTGAATCTCCATGGCAATGTAGGATCTGGTGGCCTCCATTGAAAGGACACTCACTACTCTGGTGTCCCAGAGAGTGGTGATGCCTCCCTCCCATCTGTGACTAGCTACTTCTATGAAGTCAATAGGTTTGCCTAATTCTTTGCTGATGTTTTCCATGTGAGTAGTGGCACGTTTGGTTTCTTGAATGAACATGATGTCCGGCTTTTCTTTT
The DNA here is from genome assembly GCA_000404065.3 of Pinus taeda. Classification (NCBI taxonomy): domain Eukaryota; kingdom Viridiplantae; phylum Streptophyta; class Pinopsida; order Pinales; family Pinaceae; genus Pinus; species Pinus taeda. Next base: position 130,111 of record APFE030954079.1, on the reverse strand, counting down.
TGGAACTTCCTCCGGAGAAGTATTTGCTTTGCTATGTTGATGAGCCCTCTTGCGTTCCATGAGACTATTTTCATTTATAACAAGGATTATTAATGGTAGGATGGGAAGACATTGAGTGCCTTCATTTTTCCTAAGTTTAGCATTAGGATCCCTAGATCATGTAGCACCTCACCGTTTGTTCTTCGTCCCCTTTTCTTTTTTTGCTTGAGGCTAGATGGATTGAGGGAGATACTTTTGGAGTGATTTCCTGTGCCTGTTGCAATGCCTAATCTTCTATTTTGCTTGTCTAGTTCCGCCTTCTGTCTTGCTATGAATAGATCACTGATCTTCCTTAATTCCTCTTCTGGGACATTTTCTAGTCCTTGAGCTTTCCAGTTTTCCTCTATGACTGGAAGATTTACACCTTCCTTCTCCAAGGCTTCGTTGAGCTCCATCTCGTCACTTCCCCCATCATTGGTTAGCATTTTCGTATCTTCGTCTTGGGTTCCTACATGCTCGTGCATGTGGGCCTTGGAACTAAGTGGATCTTCCTCCTTTTCCTTCCTGTTATGGTCTGGCTAGTTCTTTTTCTTCTCAGTTCTCTCCTCTTCCACATTTGTTTCTCCAGTGTCTGTGTTTGTTTCCAGTACACTAAAAGTGTTGATGGTGTTGCCTGGTACTGCCCCTATTTTGTTTGATCGTCTTCTGTTGGCTCTTTGTCTTGCTTTCGCTTTTACTTTTGTAAATATTTCCTTGCTATGTGCTTCTGGTGTGGGTTTGAGAGCTTCTTCAGTTCTGTTTAGAGGACAGTCTCTTACGAGGTGACCGTGTTCATGACACTTTCTGCATCGGAATGGGATTTATTCATAGTCAATGGCTTGGAAGTAGTCTTCATCTCTAAACTCCAACCATATGCCCTCATGAAGGGCTGCTAAAACATCCAACTCCACACAAATTCTGGCACATGAGGTGTATCATCGCTGAATAGTTGCTTCAGAGGCTTTAATAAAGGTTCCCAACCTGTGTCAAATTTGTTTGAGGTTTGCTAATCCCCAATAGTCTATGGGAAGGGAGAAAAGTCAGATCCATAGTGGAACTTGTGTGAAGGTTTCTTTTTCTGGGACAAAGTTTGTTTTCCAGGGTCTCATGTAGAGACCCGCAGAAGCAAAAAAATAGGGACCTCCATCAAAAACCCTATCCTTATCCTCTAAGTTTGTAAAGACAAAAGTAAAGAAACCTTTTGCTCCTAGGTGTAGTTTGATATCACCTTTGGGTTTGTAGTGTTGTTTGATCCATTGACAGAGGGCGCACTCCATTGGCCATATTCCCATGAACTTGCATATGACTGCATGTTTTGACATATGCTCGCTATGGGTTTGAATCTCCGGATCTGTTCAGATAACTCTAAGGGTTTCTTTTTTCTTCGGTTTGAAAGATCCTTGCGTAGCTTTGTTGGTGCTGGGAGTGGAGGATGGCCGTTTGTCCCTCTCTTCTCTCTTCCGTTTCTCTTCATCTTGCTCTTCTTCTTCTTCTATTTGGGAATTTATTAATCATGTGATCCTTTCGTCTGCATCTGCGCTGTTGTTCCTATCTTCCTTTTCATTAGTTACTTTGTCTTTCCTTTTCGAGCTGCTTCTCGTTTCTGCTGGCATTTTTTGTGCCTTTTCTGTGCGGGTGCCGCTGGAGTCCTTGCGTTCACCATATCCTGAGATTTTTAGTCCTTCCTACGCTTTCTGCTTGTGCATGACTATTTGTTTGAAGGATGGGGTCCCTGTGGACACCCGCTTACCATTTTTCGGGTCAGTCCGCGACCTCTGTTGAGAAGATCTGCTATTCTGTCGTTCTGTGCTGCTAGCGTTGATATTTAAGGTGTCGAAAGCAGATAAGAGTGCCTAATGTTAGTGTGGAGTTTATATCACATTGGTTTTATAAAATATATATATGGAGGGGCAAGATTTGATCCCCTGACCTCTCAGAAGGTCTCGCTTCCATCTCCTTCACTTTTGTTCTTCGGAGCCTTAAGTAGTGAGCCAACACCTGCTACCTCTGCAACCTATAGTACGTTGTTTTTCAAATTACATGCTTTGAATAACATGACCAACTAAAGACCCAAACCTCCCATACTTGCCACAGGTTTATAACACATACTCGGTGGTCAAGTTTACAACACGATGGACGTAATACTCCAACTATGACAACAAGGCAAACCTATCATTGTTGCTTCAAAAAGGGATAGAAAACACCTCATCACTGCAACACATGATTTACAGGCATAAGGCCAAACATTATTGTTTTGACGAGTGCTAGAAACATAACATCACTTTCAGGGTTTTAACGTGCAACTTAAAATACAACTCAAAACATGACCAAACATCATTGTTGCTGCCCAAGTAATGTAAACACATCATCACTTTTACACTTTAAAATGCAACAAATTATTTACAAAAGAATAAACATGAAATGACAACAATTAAAAAAAAAGCATTTTTCACTTATCAATGTGAATAGGTTACCTCCTTAAGGTGGTTTTCCTTGTCAAGCAACTGCTCTTCCTGGTTCATGCACCGATGCTTTTTCTTTAAGGCATCGCTCTGGATGGAGCTTCTAGCAACTGGCTCTTTGATGGCCATTTATGTCATAATGTCTAAAGTAGGCTTTCTTCCTCCATATCTACTTAACCTGCTTCTTTTCATAGTGTTGAGAGGGTCTTTCACGCCTCATGAGTGCTGCTATTCTTTTCCAACACTTAGAAAAGGTATGGTTAGGTAAACCACAAAAGGTACATGTTTTTCGATGCCTTGATCTTCATTCATTATTAACAACTTGATCATAATCAAAATGAATGTTCGAAGACCAGAAATGCTTATACCTTCCTTTGTTATTTCTGATGTCAATATGGTGATGAGAGCTTGCCTCAACTCTCTTCCTACAATGGAAACTACCATGGGATGATGGGGATGTTTTCCCATAATTCTCTTTCCTCAATAATGTCTCAGACAAATCTCACACCTTTGATCACTCCCCTTTATTGTATCTCGAGCCTGAAAATAGTTGTTCACGCACAACCTCCAATGGTTGAGTGATGCCTTGCTTATTAGCACCTAGTTCTTCTTTCTCCTCATCCCTCATCCTTGTAAGGAGCCTCATGTTTGTCCCTATAATTGGGATCTCAAAATCTCCAACAAAAATCATACTATGAGAATTTGAAATCAAAAGGAAACCAACATCTTTTACCTTCTCTTTTGATTTGGAAAGAACTGATGATGATTGCTCACCATCCATCATTGATGGTTTGCTAACTGTCTTAGCGCATTCCACAACTTCTTTCCTGACATACCCAAGCCCTGCCTAATGAGATAATTCCTCTACTTTGATGGGGTTGATAATGCCATGACCACTAAAACCCAAACCTTTTCCTTCATACCCCATTCTCTTCAACAATTTGGAGCCAATTTCTGTGGTATGATTTTCAAACACAACGAAATCATCATCAAGAAACATACATGAAGATGGAGAACTAATTTTTACCTCGCATGGGTCATGCTGTAACTTTTCCAAGGCCTCATCATTTGCTTGCAGCTATCGCAGCAAACTTTGTTTTTCCTCTTTCTCTTCATGTAGGCACATCTTCAATTCATCATTCTCTATTTGAAGATTATGTTTGTTTTGCTTCAGTTCCTCCATGGCCTCTTCTGTGGCTTGCAATTGAAGCTGTAATCACTCCTTTTCCTTTGTTTCTTTCTATAGAGTTTCATACACGATTTCCACTTTATTGGAAATGTTGACCATGGTCTCGTACATCGCTCTTTCATCCTCTGTTATTGTTCTCACTGCAATTCACACCAACGCAAAGACCACTCTGATACCACTTGATCCAGGTTCAGGTCTCAAGAAGGACCCTTCCAAGACCTTTTACTTTTGTGATGTGTTAAAATTACTTTTTAAAAGAACATTAACGTATACATCTGCATGCAGAAAACAAGAGGAACATAGCAATCATCAACACATGAAAACATAAGCATTGATAATGGAGTTCGTCTAGGAGGGACTATGTCTCCGGGCCCCGGTGTCAAGATAGTGTAGGTTACTACATTAAGTGTTGTCAATAATGATGATATATATAGAAATGATCTCTCGATCATACAAGGAAAAATTCCCTCACGCAGGAGTGTCTGTAAGAGATATTCCACAACTAGAATTCTCAACCATAAGACTGCTATCAGTATGATACAAAAACATGCATGATGAACATCCCGCCGACATGGCATAAAAGGGATATCAAAACAAAATATGCATGATGACAAGAAGAGTATCCCAACAACCTACAAGAAGGGATCTCAAAAAGTAACATGAAGAGTTATGATAGCAGGTACATCACATAGAAGATTCTGCATCAAATCAAGCAAGGAATCATGATAACATGTAATAAAGAAGATCTCGTATCAACATTAATCAAGGATCTGTGCAGTATAATGCAGAAAGAAGAAGTACATGAATGCATAATATACCTCAAAACCAATGGCCATTTGAAGAAGTGGACGTCTCATTGGTGAAGCTTCTTAGACCATTACTCTCAAGGCGTCGATCGTATGAACATGGCTACTCACACATGAATGTGGACATCTACGCTGGCGCTTACAAAAGTGGCTAGAATAAGAAATGATAGAATAAGAAATGTAAAGACACCATCAGATTTGTAGTGTCAAGTAGTGTTGAATCGACTATCAAAAATCCAAATTCTGAGAAGTTGAGAATCACGGGCTCAAGGAATCTTTTAGATTCCCTTGGGATTCGTCAAAGATTCTGCTCCATGGATGCACTGCAAATCTGCAACTTAGATGGCGAATCTGATCTCGCCATTGCCATCCCTATGGAAAGCCATGAAAAACAAGTATAAACTTGACTATATTCAGAAATGTCAAAATTTTACATCCTTGGGAAAATTTCATGGCTCATGGTTTCTCTCCATGTGTTTTGCTGAAATCATAGTTCCTCGTGCATTCTAGAAATGACTAGAAAATGTAGACCTCTGATGAAGAAATGAACAACACCATTGTGTTCGTGGCGATGAGAGATGTAAAAACCATATAAAATTTGTCAAATTTTGACAAATTGAAAATTTTTCCCTCCTGCAAAATTCATGGTCCCTGCGTTAAAATATTAATTAATTCACCCCTCGAAATCCTTGCCTGCATTCTTTCTCCTCCTAATTGAACTATGTGCAGAGGTAAAAATGACTATTTAAATAGAAAACCTTGGGTTGATTCACCAAGATAAGCAGGTGGTGCATTGGTTAAATATATATGTTAGTTAAGGAGAGGTCGAGGGATCAAATCCTTCCCCTCCATATGTATATTTTATAAAACCAATGTGATATAAACCCCGCACTAACATTAGCCACTATGATCTGCTATCGGCACCTTAAATATCTACTCTTTCCCAATATCGGCGATCGGCCTTTGAAATCGGTGATCAATATGGGCGCTAGCGCATATATCGGCGTCCGATATAGGGTTTCGCCGATATCTATATTGGCAATCACATTCATCAGTGGTTGGTGCTACATATTAATCGATGCGATATGTAGGTTTTTGCTGATATCGTTATCAGCAATATATCTAAAATCGACGATCTACGGTTATACTGATGTATGTATCGGCGTGATCAATGATATATAATCGGCGATCGGCACGACATATGTATTGGCGACATCAAATATGGTTGGACCATTGGGGTATAGGTTGCGTCTACCGCCAATGGCCCATGCCCGCCCCTTAATACAATATATATATATATATATGGTATAATATATATGTGGAGGGTTGTGGAAGAGGATTCGGCAGGAGTTATGACCTCCGCCCTGAAAGCGTATATATATATATATATATATAATATATATATATATAAACTATATATATATATGTTGTTTTTTAATGCGATTTGTATTATGATAAGGTTGTTTAAAGGGTTTGGCAAGGGTTTTGGCCACCGATCTCGAAACCATGTATTTACTTGCTTTTATATAGTTACATTAATAACTATATTAAAGCAGATTTTGTTGCATGGTTATTTAATAACCAATGTAAAAAAATGATTTTTTTCCCTTGTGTAGGTTTAGGAGAGCAAATGAAAGAATGCCAAGTGTTAACGGCTGATGACTGCCATGTGGGTCCCACATGCTTAAGGGGATACCACGTGGCACACTGTGGGCCCCTCTTTTTCCCTATCATGTCAAACTTTGAAGAGCTCTATCTTTCACATACGAGCTCGGTTTCACCAATCGTTTGCACCATCGCGATCACAATGATGAGATACTTAACATGAAAATGTTTTGAGCATAATCCAACCACTTTTATTTTTGAGCCATCTTTTTCCTGTGTGTCTCTCTAGAGCCACCTGGATCATGGCCTTGTCCTTTAAAAGTTGGAGAACTTGTTGTTGATGCTCGATGTGATCGTTCACTGCTTGAGTGTTTTTCTTCTTGATATGTCCTTCTATCTTGAGAGTTTGAGGAGTCATAATTTTTTCCAATGCATTACAAGTTAAGGTTGGATTCATTTCTTGATGCTCGATGTGATCTTTCACTTCTTCAACATTTTTCATCTTGATATGTCCTTCTATCTTGATAGTTTGAGCAGTGGTAATTTCTTCTAATGCATAACGAGATATGGTTGGATTCATTTCTGATGCTCAATGTGATCTTTCACTTCTTGAACATTTTTATTCTTGATATGTCCTTCTATCATGATAGGTTGAGGAGTGGTAATTCCAGTGAATACATTACAAGATATGGTTGAATTCATTTCTTCTTTCTTGATGTGATCTTTCACTTCTTGCACCTTTTTCTTCTTGATATGTCATATCTTGACAGTTTTAGGAGTGGTAATTCTTGCGAATGCTTTACTAGATATGGTCAGATTCATTTCTTCCTTATCTAAGGTTGGTTCCTCGTGTATATCCTCTTCTTTTGATGTTTCATGATCATTTTCTTCCTCATCTTCATAATCTGTCTAAAATAATTTCTTCTAAACACACTTATGAGCTTTAGTGCATTTCCGATCATAATTGTAACAAAGCCCTTTTTCTCTTTTTTCTTCCAATTGTTGTGGTGTAAACATTGTAGGTTGTGGAAGGCTAGGAGAAAAAACACTTCCATAATTATAGTCATTAGTGGTGGAATTCCTTGTTTCCATAATTTCACTTTCAATTTTTCTTGCCCACCTGAATGCTTATCCAATGAACCAGGTTCCCAAACACAAATCTCATGTTGAATGTTATCCTTTAAAGTACCTATGAAGACATCAATCCTTCGCTTCTCTGAAATATCATTTATCCTTATATTAAATGTTTGAAGTTTCTCAATGTGGTTAACCATTGAACGCTTTTGTTTGAGATTTATCAATTGGCTAAAGAAGGTGTTTCTCTTTGTATCCTCCTAATATGCTATCATTTCCTCTGTGAAAATTGACAACGTAATAAGTGGTTTACAAGAACAAAGCCCTTTATACCATAAAAATAGATCTGATTCTAAATATGAAGATGTAGTAAGTACTTTTTGTAATAGTGGTACACCATGTAGATCAAAATATTTCTCCATCTGTAGTATCCAATTTACTGGATCCTTGGAATCGAACTTCCTCATCTTGCTTTTTCTTGATTTTAGGAGCTCAATATTGAAATTACTGTAACCCTGTACTTTTGGATCTTTAAGTTCTGAAATTTGGGTCTGTAATAGCCCTTTGAGTCCTCTTTCTAACTCTACAAGTCTGATCAAGATTATATTCTCCAAGGAAGAGTTATGCCAAATCTCCCACGGTGACCTCATTATAGACTTGTTGAGTAGAGTGAACTTGTACGATGTGCTGCAGGTCACTCTTTCACCCTTAGGTTCTGAAAATGGTACCCAAACAACTATAATCCGTCCCCTTTCTATGAATTCTTATGAAATTGCAATCTGGTTCGAAAAAAAAGAGTTATGACAATTTTCCTCAGGTCACATGTTTGGAATGTAATTCGGGTGTCTGCACGAACTCCAAATTCTTCATATGATATCTGCACAAATATAGCGATACAAACTCTAAAATTTGGACCCGAAGTTCAAAACGATTTTGGTCCAAATGGGTTTTTGTTTTAACTTCTGAAACGTCACAAAAAAACATGATAGTGAAAATGCCATGAAGACCTATTTTAGATGAAATTCTAGAGCTTGGAAAACCCCTAACATCTTCAGATCATATCTCTGAAAATAAAGTGGGGAAAGATCTCAAATTTGGACCCAAGGTTCAGCAGATTTCTTCTAAAATGGGTTTTTGGTTTCGCTTCTAAAACATCGCAGAAAAAAGTTATAGCGAAAATACCACGATGACTTATTTGGAGTAGTGTAATCCTAGAGTCCAAAGCTCTGATACCAAATGTTATGAAACCAACTCACAAAAATATAGAAAAGATAGATCAATGCCTTATAATTTAGCCTCTTTGAGGGGGAAACCTCATTTACATTACATAAATGAACAATTCTTGGATGATACAAATGACAATACCTCTTTTCTATATATACGAGTCTAAGGGGTCATAATATGATCACAGTCAAGATAACAATAATAATGTGAGGGCACAATAATAACAATAGTGGGCTTCTATGGGGCACAATAATAACAATATCGAGACTACATGGGTAGAACAATATAATAAGGGGATTGTACTAATAACAATAAGGGGTTCCACTAGTAGTATAGGGGCATAACAAAATCCCACAAGGACGAGATGTGCGTGCATGAGGAGCGTATCGTAGATATGTTGAGAATGAAGCTCAGGGACTGGGTTCTTGACATTAGGCGTGACGGTAGAGGGCCAATGTGGGCCATTGCAGTGTACTTGAGTGCCAACTTGTCTATTCCATCAAAGGCCACCTACGATGCCCTGAGAGCTCTCTTTGCTTCGGATCAAATCATAGAGCAGCTAGGCATTCACTTAGGAGGAGTTCCCAGGATCGAGCCTCTAATGACAATGATAGAGTGTCTTCTTGCTTCTTGCCTTGGCACTGACATTTAATTCTAACACGAGTTATTCTTCTTCTTCTATTTACACATATGTCGGCATGGTAACCGATGAGTCACCTATAAGAAGGGGATGGTTAGGCTGGGTGATGTGGTTTTGGCATCCATGAGAGCCGAGGAACCAACTTGAGATTTACTTAATCTCGTATACTTGAATCCCTCACCTCTGCATACAACATCGTTTAATTTTCATTCACCTTTAAATTGCAATATTGATTCAGTTTCTTTAATTTTTACTCACTTTTAAAGGGAGAGGCTATGGCATTATGCTGATGCTCTAATTTATCTAGTTTCTAGACATTTACAATATCAACATATGCGAAGACCATCAATCATATCTTGAGATTCACACACATTACACATCCACATCTACATGGCTAGTTGATGCACATCAAAATCTGCCTAACAAACCACTGGGCATCTCTACTCAACATATACATAGAAAATACACATCAAGAATCTGCAAGACAAACCACTTGACATCTCTACTCAACATTTACATTGAAAAGACCTTGATAGACTCTCTATCAAAGCAAGGCCTCCACTACACACAGGAGGTCTTCCATATCACACTCGAGGTATAGGGAATTTAGATGGATGCAGATATTGCGCAATTCCCGTGACAATATGTCTACACTTGCTATCCACCGTTTTTGTTTATTACACTATAGCCACTACTGGCTGCAAATTGGGCACAGGTTTTCGTCTATATACAGAAATATTTCTTGGAACATTTTGATATATGTTACACACTTGTTTTTCTATTTTGGCTATGGTTTTATAAGGAGACATGGTTTTACTGCCCTGCACAAAAATATTTGAGCTCATCTGGGTTGCTGATATATTGAGAGACAATGCACTATTTTATATGATGCATCTCTAGAAACACAATGTACTAATTTACTTTTATAAATAAAATCAACGTTTTCTCTTATCTCAAAAAAATTGCAATATTCATTCGACTTTAAATGTCTAATTAACTACTTGCTCTTGATGCTAGGGCAACTGGTTGATTAATGGCGTTGATTCAAAGGATAGAATAAATATTCTCGATCGGTTCTATTTCACGCTTAATTTAAATGCTTTGTTGCGAAATTTACATATTTGACTAGGCTTGACTTGTGGATTTATTTTTTCATGTTTAATTCATATTTTTTTTTCCAGCGTCTCGAAGATACCAGGTCGCACGATGGTGGAGGATGGTTGAAGTGGTTGCGTCGAAGGATTTTCCGAACGAGCAGTCAGAGGTGGCTTTTCGCCTTACATTTCGAAATGAAATCCTTCTATGCAAGGTTATCAACAAAGTTCATCTAGTTTTCGTTCCAAAGGTATACAAACATAAATCAGTTGTCTTTACGCCATCAAATCCATTAAATTCCTTACCTTAATTCTTCGTAAGCGTAAAAAAGATGAATCTTTACCTTACCTAATAAATTGATCAAGAATGATGAAACTAATGATACTTCTGCCTTATTACCAGTTAGATTTCTGGAATTTTTCAAATTCTTCATTCTATGATAGAGATGGATTTGCGATTTGCCACATTTCTGCCGCAAAACATTTACCTGAACAATAATCTATTGACATGTATACATACCCATAGAAGACAATTTATTTATATCGTAGAGTCTGTAAAGATGAGATAAATGTATCCATAATGATGCATTTGATCACTCTTCTGACTTGCTACCAGTAGCATTTTTGTAATTAGTCCAATTGATGACAGCATTACGCAGTTTGGTTCTGCATTAACACAACAATTTGATCTCTGTAATTCCGGACTTTTTTTTTTTAATATTTTCAGCGTAAAGAAAAATATTACTTATCAGAATCAAAGTTAAGAAGAGGTATGATCTGGTCTTAAAGTCGATGCTTAAAAGTCAATACTGAGTTTCCAAAATATAAAACACCATGTAGCCTCTCTACATAACCTTCGTAGAAAATTGAAAAGTAGCAAAGCTCTAACAATCAGCCAAATTGGCAATTCCTTTGTTAATTTTCAATCGGTAATATTTTCACTGTCAAATGATGTGGATGTGCTTTTTTCTTTTCGTACCAGGTGGTGGAGAGTCTAACTCTTGCATTACCTTATTCTGTCAGAGTGCATGTCTTGGCTGATCAGTATTTTGAAAATGTGAGGGACTTCGTTCTTGCAGTTCAAGAACTGAATCTGCCTACCTTCGAAGCGTCTGATTTGCAAAAGGTAAGAGTTGCTACAGGTGAATAAACAAGGCCATTTTCTGCACACCATAAATTTAAGGGGAAAATTTTATCAAATCAGTAACCTCACAGAGTTTTACTGGGATTTTACCTTAAACACTCCACTCGAAGAAGGCCTAAATCTTTCAAGAAATGAACCGATTGCCTCGGCTTATCCTTTGTATGCTTATCTTAAATGAGGTTTCTTTCAGGGAGGATCATTGGCAAAAGTTGTGAACTGCATTTTAGCTTTGAAACCATATAGTGATTGGAAGCAGACTAGTGGAAATTAGTTTTGGAAATATGAGGGTAACTTCAAGCCAACTAGTGTGGCAAAAGCGCCCATTAAACTGTAGAGAAACTTTGATCCGTTAATCCACTCTATATTGAATAATCATCAACCGCCTGTGAATTCAAGAACTCTACTGAATAACCTTGGTTTACACTTACCGAAAGCATATCTTGCTAGCCATTATTAATACATTTTCATTATTCTTTTCTCTTAAGAGGATTTGTAGTAATGCACACAATTAGTTGTGTTCGCAGTAAGAAAATGTTTGGGAATTATGTTTAGCAGTATCTTCATCGCAACCATTTAATCAACTTATTCCATCAATTTTGCTGGACCAAAAGACCAGAAGTGCCTATAGTAAGCTATTCAATTTTTTCTCAAGTTTATGCTTCGAAAATAACAAGTTGTTTAGAAAATTTTCGGCGAAATCAAATAAATAATAATTTATCGACACAATTTCGAATCAACCAAGTTGTTCCCCTCATTTCCTTTCCATATTTTTGATGTTCATTGATCTCCTTTGATATAATATTAGAAAAATTGACAGAATCTATGCGGAGAAGCATAAGGCTTTGACTTTGGCGAAGCTCTTTTGGCAGCTTACCTTGGCGCACCCCGAGGTAATTTCTGCATAGCAACTCTATGAGATTGGCTTCTGCATAGCAACTCTATGAGATTGGCGAAACTGACTTGGTAGAGACTTAATAAATACATAAAATTCACTTATGGCAAAAACAAAGGTGAAATCTTGGAGCATCACAAAAAAACTTAGGATTGATTTCTAAATCTTGCAAATATATTCACATGAGGCTGCAACTCATTCACCAAGTAAAAACAAATCACTTCACGCATAATAACACACAGTAACTATTGTTTTCACTTGCCCACCATAATTTGCTCCACCATTTTCACCTCAGACACTCTCGCTCTTCTTTTTTTCTTTTTAACTCTCTTACACTCTCTTCTACAAAAAGATTTTTACCTTCATATTTAACCTTAACATGTGATTTTACATTTAATTCATGACTAAGAAAAATAATTAATATGATGTTGTTGTTGAGTGTGATGAGAATCACCCACGTGTTTGTGGAGTGTGGGCAATAGTCCATGAATGAAAGCTTCCCCATATCTATTTAGCAAAATACATTAAATGCTTTAAATTCTTTGTTGCATTTCAGAACTGTTCCTGCTTCGCTTTAGTCAACGTGCAAAAATACTTCTAACAAATATGGTTATTGTTAGGCTGTTTATTGTGGTGGTTGGAATTATTATTTCCAATAGTCCCCATTAATTACAATTGCCACCATTGAAAATTCCCAAACAGTTCCTAGATAAAAAAACTTTCACGTGCCAATGGCTTTGTGAAGATATGAAAAAATTGATCATGTGACTTGCAGTGCTACAACACAATTTCATCATTAATAATCAACTCTTTAATAAAATGATACTTAGCATCAATATGCGTGGTCCTTTTGTGGAAGACAAAATTCTTTGATAATGCAATTATTGAGGTGTTGTAATAGAAAATAGTTGTCTCTCCGTCTTGGTCATGATGAAAATCCTTCAACATCCTTCTTATCCAAACTGCCTAACACTGTTCACTGTTCACTGTTAGAGACAACTCATTAATGTTAAATATTTGTGTGCAGATATTAGCCAACATTGGCACAGGAAATGTTAGCCCTGATTATTCGCATAGTGGCAGAGTGTGGATTTTGTGGATTGTCTCCAAGAGAAAAAATAGAGAAGGAACTGACTCGCAAGTTATTGGTTGGGGATGCTACTTGCAGTCAGCTAATTAGAGCGTTACCTCCTCACCTCTCAGACCATAAACAACTTCAAAACACGTTGGATACTATAGCGATATATTCTCATCCATCTCGCATGCAACAGGTTTATATAAATTATCAACGAATATTAAGTCGAAGAATTATCAACGAATATTAAGTCGAAGAATGTGATATTGTGTGATGATGTTGCGGGTTGCCTATTGCTCATTGCTTTGACAAAATCTACTACCGTATGTTTTCTAACTTTTAATTATGTGTATTAATCTATTTTGGCAGAGGCTTATGAAATGTGGTGTACCTAAGGAGAAATTGGAGCAATTGCAGCCAAGTTGATGACCTCTATTAAACATAATAGGTCAAAGCTACAATCAGTTGTATCTGCCCTTTTACCTGGCGTTGACGAAGTAAATGGAGTAACATCTTCATCTAGAACTAAAATTCAATTTCGTGAAAGCATTAAATGGGTACAATTGTTAATGTTTGAGGAGCCTCAGGTAGTTCTCGATGAACTCAGGAAGCAGGCAGCTAGTACTCAAGGTGTTTGTGGGCCAGTTTGGGGAAACAATGACATTGCACATAGGTGCCGGACATGTGAGCATAAGAAAGTAGTGTCAGAGCTCCATGAGTTTCTTCTCAAGTTATTGGGAGATCCAAATTTTAAGTATGAATTTGCAAAGGCTTTTATTAGGCATTATCCGATTCTTATGTCTGCAGTCACACAAGAGGGTGCTGAGGGTGCTGATGGGGATAATGGCAATAGAAGGTCTAGTGATTATCCATATTAAGAAACTCTTCTGTGCAGATTTTCAGTGCCAACTCTAACACGAAGACTTGTAATTGAAGTAAATATTTTGGACATGTTACTTGGAAATCTGAAACAACTTTTTGTCTCTTGTGCTGTAGAAGATGGCTGGCTTCTAGTAATGTGTTGTCTACATATTCCATGGTATTTTCACTTGCTTCATAGTTTAGTGTAACATTTTGCTGCGATGTTAATGATATATCCTCAGGCATAAAATTGTGAGAACAATACCTTCCTGCCATTTTAAAATGTAATCATGGTAGGAGCCATGTGATGTTTGAGAGCATGGGATGTACCTTTATTTTAAATATCAGGGTTAGGTCTTTTAAATTCTTACAATTTTCATTTGAGAAGCAGAGGTAAATAATTTTCACTTGCCCCATAGTTTAGTGTTGTGAGAACAATACCTTCCCGCCATTTTAAAATGTAATTGCGATGTTAATGATATATCATGACGTATAAAATTGTGAGAACAATACCTTCTTGCCATTTTAAAATGTAATCATGGTAGGAGCTATGTAATGTTTGAGAGCCTCGGATGTACTTTTATTTTAAATATCACGGTTAGATCCTTTAAATTCTTACAATTTTCATTTGAGAAGCAAAGCTAAAGAATTTAGTGCTAATATTTCTACAATTCTGCTTGTTTTCAGCAAGGGCAGCCCAATAATTTCCTTCTATTTTCACTAGCCATAGGTTAAGAGATTGGAACCTACTATGTTCAATCAAAATTATTTCGAGTAGGTACAATGCATTACATAATGCTTGGTTGTAGTGCATGCATTTTTAAACAAAACAACAGTCAATAATACACGTTTCCTTTAAATTGACACCTTCAATGCATATTCCATGTTTGATCCACATGTAATACATGTGTGGTGCTCCACGTTTGGTGTTAAAAAACAATTAATCGAAAAACTTTATATTATTGAATTTATTTAAACATTAAATAAATTTTTGGCCCATCCCGTGACCGCATGTCTAGCCTACTATAACATCTGTCATGCATGTTCTACAAGGATGGTTTTAAATTATTTTGAGATCGTCCACCAATTATAATATTAAGTTATAGAAGCATAAGAAGCGATTGACCTCGTTCCAGCAAAGTACTAAAGCTAAATAAGAAGTGGTTCTTTAAGCGCCAACCCCGAGAAGTATAGAATTGTTGAGTAAAGCTTCCTAAATATTCAGAGGTAAATTCAAAGCCTATGGGCTATAACTGTACGTCTCTACAGGTTGGTCTGGCTAAAAACATAGAGAAACAAGAGAAGAGAAGCTTTGGTATTGGTCTGGTCAATTCCTATCCTGATACTGGACCCAGGGCCAACAATACAAATTCTGAAACTTCCCTACTTGGTTCCTCTGCCATTTCTGATAAACCAATAGAAAAAGATGATGAAAATGTATAGCCAGGAACCTAATCATGCACAATAGAAAAAGTCGTCAGATATAGGACAGGCCAGGACGAGGATTTCATGGTTCAACCAACTAGCGATGCAGAGTATTTTTTGTCTCCAATCCCCTGAATTTTGCCTGCAAAATCCAATTCTGAAGCATTCACTGAATTCTGAAGCATTTAGTAAAGGTATACTTCAATTACATTTCATAATTCAACTATATGAATGAAAGTATAATTATTATTTCTTTTTTTTGGAACAAGCCTATGACATTGTGGTTCTAGGGGTGGTATTGCAAGGCAGACCATAGCCATTCCCTCTTAACATTGTGGTTCCAAGAATCTCACGTCAATTCATATGGAGAATTTCACTTTCATTAGAAACTATGTGCAGATTTTTTAACAGAGGTATGAGCATAAATTTTTTGAGACAGTTATGAGCAGAACTAAGACTGCAATCAAAGGAGATGCAATACCTCATGCATTTTGCTATTGACTTATTTTGCAGTGTTGAAAAGATTACCGATAACTCCAAAGGCAGACCAGGGAACATGAGCCAAGTGAAGTGTCGTTGTACCTATGATTTTGGCAATTAGTTGTAACCATACCAAGTATGTATGTTAGTTCCTTGCTTAACATACAAATTTAAAAAACCCTTCTACTTCTATGCTATCTTCCCCACTTGAACATCTCAAAAAAACTAAAATATCAAATTTGATTTAATAATGGAAAGCTGCAGGTGCAGATGAAAGGAGTCTCCATTTTTGCCACTCCTCCATTGTTGCCACTCCTGCCATTGCATGAATTTATCCAGTCTGTTGAAGATGAAGATTATGAGTACATCTTCAGAACCTCGATGCAGGTTAGTTCATGCCTGCAAAATCTGGTTAAGGAAGACAACTCGGGATGAAGGGAACATGCACCATTGTAGGATGTCAAACATTATAGAGAATGCAAAAATGAAATGTTTTCATTGTAGCTACCCAAATAAGATAATAATCACAGCAAGCCGTGAGACTTACCACATTTGTAAGTGACACTTGTGGTCCAGGCAAATGTGTTGGCATGTCCCAATATCTACCAAAAATAAAACATGTTGATGTCTTGCCATACCGGGAAAACTTTGGTTAAATGGATCAGTATGGCGTATTAGAAATCAATCCATATCCCAACAATAAGACCTCCAAAACAAAACTTTGGATAAAACAAAAAAAGATAAAATGTTTTTTTAAAACATTAGTTAAATGTAACGATACGCCTAAATTAATATGAAATATATTGACAATCAATCGCTATAGTCCGGCTATGCCTACGGTAGGGACTAATAATAAAACCAAGTGAAAATTAAAAAACATACCTCTAGCCAAATGCAACCACAACGATACAAAAAGGAAATCTCTATAGTGGTTAAAAAGAATTGTGAATCTCATATTATACAATTGATAGTTTGATCCAAAACCTATGGTGATACATTTTATTTTCAGCGATGCTATAACCCGTGGAATGATGGTGTATGCCTAAATTTGGCATCACTAGCTTAACAATTTAATTCTTATCGATTGATACATTGTGGAATTAAAATTATTTGAATGATGTTTGGAAGCTAGTTTATCATATAATTAAATGGTGATAATAAGTAATTAATATATATTTTTTAAACTCCTTTCATTAATAAGTTGTTCTGGATGGTTTATAATGGGTGGATTTGATATACATGTTGAGTGCATCTCATAACGCATGACTATGATGCAAGTTAAATAAAATTCAATAGAGCTAAGTTGCCTTGAATTTATGTTTTGTCAACAATATTTTTTCTTGATGGCTGAGTTAGCTTTTGTTTCTATTAATCCGAGACATTACCCTAATCGCGCATCTCCCTATATTATTTCAATGACCATGACTCATTTTTACTCTCTAGGGATCCCTTTCTTAGGTTTGATAATCCTTTCTATTGACCAACAAGTGAGAGACAAGGTACCAAGGAGAGAGTGGTGGCTTTTCTAATACATTCCCCTTGAGATTTACGTGTAGGATTAGGATTTCCATT
>APFE030954079.1:95472-106814 GCA_000404065.3 Pinus taeda | reverse complement strand
TAAAAAATAAAAAACATCATAATTTCTTTCTTATCCAACATTCCTTAAAAATGTATCTATTTCAATCGATTTTTTTTTAATCTCATTAAAATAGTTTTAAGTTGCACATAATAAAAAATAAAATCATTAAAATGTTATTAAAACATAAGTGTGAGAGTTTTTTTTACAACAAAGTGTTTAATTAAACGTCTTTTCTAGATTAAATCCATGATATTGTCACTCGAATATCTTGTTTATCATAAATTTGCTAGAAATTATAGGATATATGAATTATTAGTAGGTTGTTAGAGTGTTGGCAGCAACTATGAGAATTGGTCTAAAAATTGGTATTGTGGATCGCAGTTGGTTAGATATATCTAGCTGTGCTAGATCATGATGTTTATGGAATCTATTGATTCTATAAAAATCTATATACGATTATATAAATCTAGTATTTTTATTCAGGCATACAAATATAGATTTTTATAAAAAGTTATATACACTTATACAAATCTAGTGTTTCTATTCAAGGATACAAATATATATTTTTATTTTGTTTGCATTTCATATGTGTGTAGTTTTCTATTATTCCATGGCATGAGTTGCTCAGAGGCCTACCCAATATGTGTTAAATTTTCTAACATGGCATGAGAGCTTGAGTTGGCATGAGTCCCTCATGCGTGCCTAATATGTTGAATGTCTAAGAATATAATTCCTATATTTCAAGAAATAGCGCTGAGGCCATTTAAACTCGTAGAAATGTTGAAGATAGCATGGAGTCTCCTCTGTTTTTTAATAGCAAGGGCAGATCTCTTTATATTCTGAGAGACTTGTAGAGTATGTATTGCTATAAAGTCAATACAATTCCATGGGAATGTGGGAGAGAAGGATCCTTGTATTCTTCTTGTTACCTTTGGAAGATTTGTTAAATCTAGCAAGAGCATGCATATGAAAACATAAACAAACATAATGAACAAAAATAAGAGAAGTTTGATTGTCAATCCATGAGCTAAACTCTCATTGGAATCTCATATCTTCATGGGATCAATGAATACATTATTATATAACCCACATATTTCTAATTTCATTATCCACTACTTGACTAATCGACTGTCCCTAATAATTTGCTGAACGATAACTCACTACATCTATAAATTTGTTGTCCCAATTCTGATAACTCAAAACAAAAAATTTGTTGGCTAATTTGTCAGCAATTACATAGCTTTATTTTAAGCATTATCCCGCCTTAATGCTTAATGAGGTGATTCCAAGCATATCCGTTAAGTATTTGAACTTCCCTTTAAGTAGTGCTTTGGTAAATATATCTGCAAGCTGTTCATTTGTTGTACAAAACTTTATTTGAATTTCTCCTTTTGCCACATAGTCTCTTATGAAATGATATTAGATATCAATGTATTTGGTGCGATTATGAAACACTGGATTTTTATTTATGGCAATGGTAGACAAGTTATCACAGTAAATAGTTGTGGCATATTTTGGTTCTTGTTTTAGATCTATCAATACTTTCTTGAACCAAATTGTTTCACATATTGTTCTTGTCGCTGCAATATGCTTTGCCTCTGTAGAAGACAATGAAATAGTTGGTTGCTTCTTTGAACACCATAATACTGAACTTGATCCAAGGTTGAATACATAACCTGAAGTGCCTTTTCTATCATCAAAAGATCTAGCCCAGTCACTATTTGTATAACAAACCAACCAAAAATTATTTGATGAAGTATACCAAATTCCATAATTTCTTATTCCACAGACATACCTCAAAATTATTTTTGCTGCTCCAAAATGATTCTTACTTGGACTTTGCATGAATCTGAAATTCAAGCCTACTGCATGCATAAAATCAGGGCCTAGTGGTAGTTAAGATAACAAAAGAATTCCTACTAGTTCCTATAGGATTGAGTATCTACCTTTCATCCATCTTCTACAGAACTTTTCGATTTGATTCATGGCGTGTGTTCATGGTTTTAAAATTTCCATTTTCCTTTTCTAAGAAGATTTGAAAATATTTTTCTTTTGAAATAAAAATTCCATCAGTCATCTGTGTCACTTCTATGCCAAGAAAATAATGGAGCAAACCCAAATCAGTCATTTCAAATTCAGTCGTCATAGCCTTCGTGAACTCTTCCACTAACAAATTACTTGAAGATGTATATATCAAGTCATCTACATATAAGCACAAAATTATTATATCATTACCATTTGACTTGATATATAATGTGTGTTCGTTTTGACTTCTATTGAACCTCTTTTTCAAAAAATAAGTGTCAATTCTGTTGTACCATGCTCTTTGAGCTTGTTAAGCCCATAAAGGGCTTTTTTCAGTTTGTAGACTTTGTGTTCATTTTCTTCTTCTTGATATCCTTGGGGTTGGTGAACATATACATCTTCTTTCAACTCACCATTTAGAAAGGTTGATTTAACATCAAATTTATAAACTAACCATTTATATTGTGCTGCCAATGCCAAAACAATTTTGATTGTATCAAATCTTGCAACACGAGCATATGTTTCATTCTAGTCAATACCTGGTTGTTGATCATATCCCTTTCCTACTAACCTTCCTTTGTGCCTTTGTATTGATCCATTCGCTGCATACTTGGTTTTATCCAACCATTTCACCCCAATGACTTCTTTTTCAATAGGAGGGTCCACAAGTTCCCATGTTGCATTCTTTTTAATTGTTGCCATCTCTTCATCCATTGCTTTTCACCAAAATAACTCTTTTACTGCATATTCAAAACATCTTGGTTCTACATCAATCTGAGACATCAAAGCAAAATTAGTATAACCATAAATTTCATTTAAAGATTTTGTCCTTTTTGGAGGAGGACTTGGACTTGCTACAGGACTTGAAGTAGCAATAGATGATGGAGTGGGTGTGGCCTCTGAAGTATTTTGATTATTGGAAGGATTTGCATAAATAAAAGATTCATCTTCTTGTACAAAAATACTTGGAGTTTGTTGCTACACATCATGATTCCATTGCCATTCTTCTTTCTCATCAAATAACACATCATGACTAATCATTAATTTTCCAATTTGTAGATTGTACAATCTATAACCTTCGGTTCCTCACAATATCCAATAAAAATGTATTTCACACTTTTATCATCAAGATTTCTTCTCTTTTCAGTAGGAACATGAGCATGGGCAATGCAACCAAAGACTCTTAAATGAGAAATATTGGGTTTTCTTCCACACTATGCTTCATAAGGGGTAATATTTTGCACGCTTTTTGTTAGGATTCTATTAAGAAAATAAATAGATGTAGCTATAGCTTCATCCCAAAAAATGTTTGGAAGGTTTTTACCTTTCATCATCCTCCTAGCCACCTCAACAATTGTTATATTCTTACCTTCAGCAATGCCATTCTGTTGCGAAGTATAACTAGCTGTCAATTACCTTTGAATTCCATTAATTTTACAATAAGAATCAAACTTATTAGAAGTGAAGTCTCCCCCTCTATCCGTGTGTAATGTTTTTAGACAATAACCACTTTGCTTTTCCACGAGAGCTTTAAATTGTTGAAATATGACAAATGCATTAGATTTTTCTTTAATGAAATATACCCATGTTCTTCTACTAAAATCATCCACAAAAATAATGAAATGCTTATTTTTGTTGAGAGACAAGGTTTGCATAGGACCAAATATATTTGCATGCAATAGTTCTAGTGGTTTACTTGCTCTCCAAGATTTTCCTACTAGAAATGAATCTATATGTTGCTTACGAAGAAGTACACCCTTCACAGACTTTATCACTAGAACCAATAAATGGTAACCCTTTGACCATTTGCTTGTTATATAATAATTTCAAGCCTTTCATATTCAAATGTCCATACCTTATGTGCCATAGCCAAGAACTATCATCGTAAGAAACATTTAATGTTTTACTTGCTTCACAAGGGAGATTGAAAGCGAAAATTCTGTTTTGCAGCATATTAGTCTTAGCAATAATTTTACTGTGATCATTTTTATCAAAGATTATGCATTGCTTGTGACTGAAAACAATTAAATATCCCTTATCAAAGAGGTGCCCCACACTAAAAAAATTATGTGCTAGACCAAGAACATATAAAACATCATTAATGTTATTTGGTTTTCGTTCTTTTGTCTTCACAACAATTGTTCCCTTACCTTTAGCTTCAACTATCTTGTCATCTCCCAATAGTACATCATATTTTGTAGATTCATCTATCTCTACAAATCCATATTTGTTTCTTATCATGTGATTGTTGCAACCACTATCCATAAGCCACACCTATTTGGAAACATTATTAGTTGAATTAAAACCAAGAATAAAGTGCCAACCTCTTCTTTTTCTTCAGAAAAATTAGCTTGTTGTGTTTGTTTTTTCCAACAATTTCTTTCGTAATGACCAAGTCTTTTACAATGAAAAGACTGCACTTGGGATTTATTAAATCTTTTACCTCCATCACCTTCATCATTACCTCTTCCTTTGTTGTATGCAGAAAAAAATCTTCCTCAACCTCTGCCTCCTCTGTGTGTTTGTCCTCTTTCTCTTCCTCTTCCAAAAGTGTTTTGGCTTTCCTCATGAAAGGAAC
Organism: Pinus taeda; assembly: GCA_000404065.3. Lineage (NCBI taxonomy): Eukaryota > Viridiplantae > Streptophyta > Pinopsida > Pinales > Pinaceae > Pinus > Pinus taeda. The sequence continues at coordinate 102,250 of APFE030954079.1, read as the reverse complement.
CACTTTTGTCTTTGAGAATATTTCTTCTTGCTTGAAAAAATTGCTCAATAGATTTTTCAGAAGATCTATTGATTTTTTGCTCATGAGATTGAAGAGACCCCATTAGCTCATTCACAGACAACTAAGTTAGATCCTTAGATTCCTCAAAAGCAGCAACAACCCCATCAAATTTTGTAGGCAAACTTCTTAGAATCTTCTCAACAATTTTTTGATATTTTAAATCTTCTCCATAAGACCTAATTTCATTCACTATACCCATAACTCTAGTGAGAAAATATTGAATAAATTCAGAGTTTTGCATGCACAAGGATTCAAATTCTCTTCTTAATGATTGCAACTTGATAATTTTTACGTTATCACTTCCTTGATATGCTTGCTGCAAAGCATCCCATACCTCCTTTGATTTTGTTACTCCAACTAGTGAGGAAAAATAGAATCATGCACTACTTGCTAGATTAGGAAGAGAGCCTTTGAATCTTTCTTACGATTTTCCTTTAGTTGGTTTCTTCGGTCTTCACTCCAGCGGGCAAGTGTGTGAGCATATCGTTCTGTATATCCATTCTCTATGAAATCCCACAAATCTTGTGAGAGAAACAAAGTTTTCATATTAATGCTTCAAAACCCAAAGTTCTCACCTTTAAACATTAGTATTTGTGGCTGAGAAATATTTATATTGTTGGCCATTGCTGCTACTTGCTGAGCACTCCCACCAATAACTTGAATCTGCACAGGCTTCACAAAATTATGAAATTTTTTGCAATTGGCTTTCAGAAACTTTTGAAACCTCCTGCCAACAACACACACTTTACATATAAATCAACTCTCTTAACTAGTTCTGATACCATGTTAAATCAACTCTCTTAACTCTCTTAACATAAACAAAACTAATGAACAAAAATAAGAGAAGTAATTCTCAATCCATGAGCTAAACTCTCATTGGAATCTCATATCTTCATAGCATGAGTGAATACATTATTATATAGCCCACATATTTCTAATTTCATTATCCATTATCTGACTAATCTAATATCCCTAATAATTTGCTGAATGATAACTCACTACATCTATAAATTTGTTGGCTAATTTATCACCAATTACATAGCTTTATTTTAAGCATTATCCTCAACAAGATTGTGTTACTATGATTAGACAAACAGCTTGTAAGGAGACTGCTATGTGATTCTTTGATGTCGGAAATGTGCCAAAATAATTGCTTGGGTAAAAGAAAAATATTTTCTTGGAAATAGATCAAAGAAATAGAAAACTACATAATAATATTTTCTTGGAAATAGACTAAAGAATAATATTTTCCAGAGATAATGATGTGCTGGCTATGCACTCCGAGAATGATGGTTGTTGTGTCTTGTGATGTGCTGGCTATGCACTCTGAGACTGATGGTTGTTGTGTCTTATTATACTATTATAGAGAGGTGTGGTGAAGCTTGCAGTAGAAATGCATAAAGGAATCATGGCCAACGGTAAGGAACAGTAGTTGAAGGAGAAAACACCATAAATACGTATCAAAGTACCGAATCCTGTTAGCAGGTGTGAGACTAGATTTAAAGATCCGAGTAGAGAGTAACATTGAAGCCCATTGTTTAAGGAGATTGAGATAGAATGAAGATGGAGGAGAAGCCGATAGGGACAGATTTCAATCATATATGGACAGAGTCTACTCTAGAGAATAGCAACATATATTCCAAAATTTGCTAAAAGATTGGATCCTGTTGGTATAGAAATGGTAGCTGTTGGTATAGAAATGGTAGGGGTGGCGATAAGATTCAATAAAATTCATTCAGTAGAGAAATTACACTCTCATGCGCTTTGCAACATTCTCGTGATTATTAGACTTTCACTTTGTTTGATTTGAACGCAATTTTTGCCATTTGTCTAGTGACGATATCAGACATTTGGACAATAGTCATAAAAAGATAAAAAGACAAGGGAGAACAATCATTCCATAGTTGAAGAGGCCCACAATAATTTTTCATGAAATCCGTGAGATCACATCATTTGTGGATAGTTTGCTTTTTTGCAGGAATGAAACTGGAAGATCACATCATTCACGGGTAGCTTGGTTGGATTCGTAGAAGGGAAACTGCACTTCGATGCAACGTTTTTTTTTTCGAAAAGAGAAGCAACGTGTACGAGAACTTAGAGTGAAAGGAGCAAGCACAACATTTAACATGATGCGAATGGTTCATCCTCATCAAAGGAGCAGTGCATAGGAGCCCAGAATTACAAGGGCTTTGGAAACAAAGGTTGTTGGTCATCACAATGATGGTTCCTCATGGTAATGTGTGTCTTAATATAATGTTAAGGCACAATATTAATATTTATATTATATATATATATATATATATATATATATATATATAGTCTTGAGCTGTTATATAGTGTATGATAATGTAATTGGGAGCAACATAATATTGTACTACGTTTATTACGACGGGAGTATGGGTATTTTGTGGGTCTGCAATTGACATACTCGATAAACGTATGTATTTGGCCTAATCATGTTAGCATAGAACTTCATAGTTAGAGTTAAATAGTAAGGGTAAAGTGAAATTCGATCATGGATACTAGGGTTAAATATATATTAGAAAGAAAAGTAGTGAACTTTAGATGTGGAATCAAAGTATAAGTGATGAGTGGCTATAAGATAATAATTATTCATGTTTGGAAATGGTTTTACCCTTTGGGCATATGGAGAGTAGTAAAAAGAGACTATTCATGTTTGGAAATGGTTTTACTTTTGGGCATATGGAGAGTAGTAAAAAGTGACTATAGTTTTAGTTTTGTTTTTTATTTTGATTTTGATGGAAATTATTTATAATGTTTATTGTGTTTTCTTTTAAATGATGTAATTATGGTGTATATTTTTAGAGAAATAGGGTATATGATATATGTTGCTATAAGTAAAAAGAATTCTCTAATTTTTTTATATAAACTTATTTATTTAGGTATGTTTGTTGTATTATGTGAACACACGTAGTTATATAAAATAAATACCACTTATCCACAAACAATATGTGCCATTAGGTGGTGGAATATATCACTCTAATATGTACAAGACGAGAAAGTTTACAATAGAATAAACTTCATAAATATTAAAGATAAGGCAATAATATTTTATATAGTCGGCTCATATGTATGCAACAAACTCTTTTGAAAGGGAAGATGTAGTTAAATTGATGAATGATGTGTAACAAAATGATTTGTACAGTAGTAGTGATTGCAATAGATGGAAATCCATGCATCTTGGTATACAGTATCTTTTCTATATAGACATCCATATTGTGTTATTATAGCTATAAATGAACCAATCCATAACGAAGAAATCCCTAGTTTACATTGCAAATCAAAATGAACTTAGTATTGTCATAATGATGCCTATGAAAATTTTAAACATTTACAGTGAACAAATTAAAAAAAAAAAGTAAAGAAGTTTGTATCATATACATAAAATACAATAACCTAGCTTAGAAACCCTAAAGTAGGAAAGGTAACAAATGTTTGAAGTTGCATATCTAACACTCTTTGTATTGAGTACACCACTTACAATAAAATATATAGAATTATTGGAATTCCAAATCCATCGTCCATTAATCCAAATGATAGTCCTTTTCTATAACTATATTAGAATGGGCCAAAAAACCATTAACCAAAAACCACTAAAAATGGGTTAAAAGCAACCAAACATTTCTTTTCTCAATGACTTCAGGCAACCTTGTGACCTACCATTTCAATGTATCATGAAAGAAGTATAACACATTTACAATTGATTATTGGCCACCCAAAACCACATTTTATGGACGTGAGGGGCTCATTCTCCACCCCACTATAAGAGAAATGTGTAGTTATGTTCATGTTCAATGTGGAATGAGGTACATGTGTAATTTCATTCATGTTGAACAAAGAATTGACACGTGAAGTATTCATTTAGCTTTGCAATTAAGGAGGTTGTAGAGGGATGAAATCTTATGATCAATATAGTGCACATGGAGACTTATGATCAAGATCAAACACATCGACACCATCAACCTTTAGAGATATAATGGTTAAGATATACCCATCATGGATGTATTATTTTTAGAGATATAATTATTAAGAATGTATTCTAGTTTTATTTATGAGATGTGGATTAATTTGTTTGTATAGAATTTGGTTCTCACTATGATTTATGGTTAAACGTTATGGAAAATTGTTGAGAGTAAGAGGAAATTGTGGGAAATAAAAGCTCTTTTAAGGAGTGTGGAGAATTGATCTAGAAAAAATTCGGTTACAATATATTCTTCAATCCAACATGTGGACTAGGACCCCCTTAACTCAGTCTAAACATGGAAAAAAGAATCATAAATTTAGAAACATATAACATAAGTCAAATAAATTTTTTATTTATACATATATTTTAGGGTGGGTAAGATATTATGATATGAATGTATAAAAATAAAAAAATTATAATCTTAATCAATGAGTTTCTAATTGTGTGCAGAGGAAAGTTTGGGGATTAGGGCTTATGAATTATTCTATATCATGATTATATAAAAATAATAATAATAATAATAAAAAAATAAAAAAATATGGCGACAATCTAACTATATAATTTTTTCTGTTAGTTATATTTTTAGTAATATATTTTACTATCACAATCATTATCGTAATCACAAATTAATGGGTAGGTAAATATCTCACCATTGCTCTTGAATTAGATTGAATTTGCCACACATTCATCATAGACACCATTTAATAGTGAAGACCATCATAATGTAGAAACACCAATAATGCATACCATTTAAGAGTAATAACATCAACAATCACTAAACTAGACGAAACTCTCTATACACCTGTTGACACCTAATCCGAAACGGATGGGTGAACTAGACAGTCATCAAGAAGATGAACTGATCTGTCATGTTTGTATGTATAAATGTGTGTTAGCTAATGAATAAGATATCAGTTTTTCTCTTGCTCATTCTGGAGTTACCCTGGCCTGACATGGTATCAGAGCACAGGTCCCAGAAATAGTTGTAACTCCTACTGTCCTGAGAGCTGCTCAGTCCTGAGCACTACTCTGACATTGAAATGCCTGAAGACGGCGTACTCTGACATTGAAATGCCTGAAGACTGCGTACCTGAAGACTGCGTGCCTGAAGACTGTCGTTGTCTGCCTTGGTAGCGCGTATCTGCATTGAAATGCCTGGTATCTGCATTGAATTGGTAACGTATGGTTACTGTTATGAAGGAATTTTTTAAACATTGTCTGCTGCCTGTATTAAAATATTTGGTCCACTGCCTGTATTAAAATATTTGGAACGCTGCTTGTATTAAAATGTTTGGAACCTGTGTATTGGGTATGGTATGAAACCTGTGATGAAACATGCGTATTGCACCTGTGATGAAACCTGCGTGTGGCTAGCCCGAAGTTAAGCACCAAGCCAAGTCAAGGAGGAGGAGAGTATAGCGCACAAACGTGTGTTCGAAAATAGTGAGGAAAGTGGGAATTGTGATGAGAAATGTGAGTTCCCCAGTTCTCCGTCAAGTGATCGTTCAGAATGTTCCCCGGTCAAAGAATTAGAGGATGAGTATCGAGCTCTGAGGCGTGATAACTTGGTTCTACTAGAGGAACGGGCCTCTCTAACAGAAGAGGTGACAGAACTTGAAAGAGACATCAGAAATATTGAAATGGAGAAACAGGCACTTCTGGACAAGCTGGTGGTGGTGTCCAATCTTCCACTTGAAAACAAATAATCAAAAACCTGAACTGGTCATGCTAAAGGGTTCGGTTGAAGATCAATTTCACAGTTAAAAACAGTTAATTAAAATATCAGTCAATTTGTGTTTTAATATCAGTGTTCAGTGAGATAAATCATAAGCTTATTTTTCCATTTGTTTGGATGACTCATACGATCATTAACTGAGTCAAAACCTATGGGATATCTCTGACAACAATATATTACAGTGAATCGCTCTTTTGCAGTGATACATGTAGCAGAACTTTGAATATGGTGTTATATATGCTGATTTTTGCAGAGATATATATACAGTGATACATGTAGCAGAACTTTGAATATGGTGTAATATATGCTGATTTTTTGCAGAGATATATATATGGTGATATATGTAGCAAAATTTTAATGATTTTTTTCTCCATAGCAAAGTCATTTTTTAAAGCAGCGGAAGTTTTTTTAAGAGCAATTGTTTTCGCCATCAGAAGTATTAATATATCAACAGAAGTAACCTTTTACAGAATGCATTCAATCATCTCTATGATAGGAATAGTTCTCACTGGAAATGAGAACTATCCTGACTGGTCCCGGATGGTACAACACACCCTCATTTTCAATGAGCTATGGAAAGGAGTGTGTGTCGAAGAAGGAGACAGTGACCCAGAAAAGCCTACATCAGACAAAGAGCTCGCCATCTGGGAAAACAAGAACAACAAAGCGTATGCATTAATAGCAGCGTTTGTAAATAAGGAGGTGAGTCGTCACATTACAACATGTTCAACTGCCTTTGAAGCTTTACAAAAGCTGAAAGAGCTCTATGACTCACATTCTGCACTTGAAGTCGTCCAACTAATGATTAAACTCTTCACTCTTGAACTGCAAAATAATGACCCTCTTGCTCTTGCATCTGAAATAAAATCTATAGTGCATGATATCAAATCCACTAAAGTTGAGCTAGATATATCTCTTATGGCTTTTCTCAAGGCACTGTATCCTACATACTCAAATTATCTTGAGTCTTTACAAGCAAATGGAAATCTCAAGGATAT
>APFE030954079.1:18743-94070 GCA_000404065.3 Pinus taeda | reverse complement strand
AATCTTGAATATGGTACGATCCATACTTTTTTTCAAAAATGTAAAGATAATGTTTTGGGCTGATATTGTTCTATGTGCTGCATATATAAAGAATAGATGTCCATCTAGTGCTATAAGAAACAAGACTCCTTATGAATTGTGGTATGGAAATGTTCCTTCGGTAAAACATCTCAGGATTTTTGGTTCCACCTATTATGATTTGATACCAAAGGTACATAGAAACAAACTTGGTGCTAGAAGTCGTAAGTGTATTTTCTTGGGGTATTCAAATACCTCCAAAGCATACCGCCTCTATGATGAAGAAAAAAAAAAGTTTGTTATATCTAGAGATGTAATTTTTCTTGAATCATCCAAATCTGACAATGTTGTTGAGCGGCAGCAACTTGATCGCTTAGATAGATTCGCAAAAGCAAAATCATTTCAAGAATTTGATAATCAGATTCCACATCTTGAAGGGGGGATTCCTATACTAGATCAACATGTGGAATCTTCTTCTGAAGAACACTCTCCCCCGCATGAAACTCCAACAATAGATGATGCTTTAAGTGATGTAATTGATAGAAATGGGAGACTCAATCTTGATTCACTCCCAACTCAATCAACAGAGCAGCCTGGACCATCTCAGAAAGGTCCCCCAAAGTGGCTGACAAAGACACGTGAAAGTGTTCATCCTGATGAAATTGGAAAAACAGGAAGCATAAATGCAAATCGACAAAATGGAGGTGATGTAGATGACTCTAATTCACCTATTAATATGGATGTTTCTTATGATTGTGAATTGAACTTGTCTACAGATTTTTAACCAACTTCCTTTAAAGAAGCTGCTTCTCATGATGCATGGAAAGAAGCAATGCAAAAGGAGTATGATGCCCTCATAAAGAATGGCACTTGGAAGCTGGTTTATCCTCCATTTGGAACCAAACCAATTGGCTGCAAGTGGGTCTACAAGAACAAGTACAAAGCTGATGGCTCACTTGACAAGCACAAAGCTAGGCTTGTGGCAAAAGGTTTTGCACAGAAGGAAGGGGTCGATTATGAGGAAACTTTTGCTCCCGCAGCAAAATGGGCCACCATCCGGACACTCTTTGCACGGCAGCTCAGAACGGTTGGAAAGTCCATCAAATGGATGTAAAAACTGCCTTCTTGAATGGAGATCTAAAAGAAAATGTTTTTATGTCCCAGCCTGAAGGATTTGCTGTGAAAGGACATGAACATAAAGTATGCAAACTTGTGAAGTCCTTGTATGGCCTCAAACAAGCACCACGAGCCTGGTATGAAAAGCTAACTGAGCATCTTCTGAAACTCAACTTCAATCATTTTTATCTTGATGATGCAACTTTATTTGTCAAGAAAGTTGGAAAAACAGTTGTATATCTTGTGGTATATGTAGATGATCTTTTAATGACAGGGAACAATGAAAGTTATATTGCATCCATAAAGAAAGAATTAGGAAAAATCTTTGAAATGACTGATTTGGGCTATGTTCATTACTATCTTGGCATTGAAGTAACCCAACATCCAAAATCCATATTTCTTTCTCAAAAGAAATAAATTGGAGATTTTTTAAACAGATTTGGCATGACAGAGTGCAATCCTCTTTCTACTCCAATGGAACAAAACTTGAGGCTCACATCTATTGAAGGAAAGGAATTTGAGGATGCAACAAAGTACATACAGCTTATAGGAAGTCTCATCTATCTTACTACTACTAGACCAGACATTTCATTTGCTGTTGGAATCCTCTCCAGGTTTATGCAAAAGCCTTGTGAGGGACATTGGTCTGCTGCAAAAAGAGTTCTAAGGTACTTGAAGGGAACTCAAGACCTTAGAATCAAGTATACACAGGTAGATGACTTCAGCTTGATTGGATATTCTGATTCAGACTTCGATGGAGACAAAGAAATTGGAGTATCTACTTCAGGATATGCTATGAGTCTTGGATCAGGAGATGTCTCTTGGAAATCACGCAAACAATAAGTTCCGGCAGATTCCACAACAGAAGCAGAATACGTGGCAGCAGCTGAAGCAACAAAAGAAATTGTGTGGCTCAGAAAAATTCTTGAAGATTTGCAAGTGAAACAAGTACAATCAACTCCACTCATGATTGACAACACCTCTGCAATAAAGTTGGCCAAGAACCCAAAGTTTCATGATCGTACAAAGCATATAAATACTAAATATCATTTGATTCGACATCATGTTGAGGCCAAAACAATCCATCTTCGCCATTGTTCCACAAATGAGCAGGTTGCAGACATCTTCACCAAAGCGCTTGGAAGAGAAAAGCTTGAAAAATTCAGAATGATGCTTGGACTCACCAACATCCCTTCAGATTAAGGGGGGGAATGTTGACACCTAATTCGAAACGGATGGGTGAATTGGATAGTCATCAAGAAGATGAACTGATCTGTCATGTTTATATATATAAATGTGTGTTAGCTAATGAATAAGATATCAGTTTTTCTCTCGCTCATTCTAGAGTTACCCTGGCCTGACAACACCCACAAGCCACATTATTTTCCATTAAATAACTTAAATGTTAAATTTTGAAAATATGAAAAAATAAGTATATTTTATAATATTAAATTAATATATTAAAAAATATGTATTAAATATCAAATTAAATGTAAACAAAATAATGAAAATATATTAACAACTTTGATTCCAACCCCAAAACAGTTTTTATATATATATATATATAGGTCATAATAATAATAATTCACTTAGAATACCGACATAAATTTAAAAAATTAACTCATGATGACTACTACTTACAATTATGCCATAGTGTATATTTTGTAAAAGCATATTCATATTATATTATTTCATAAATATGAATATACACTGGCATAATTGTAAGTAGTACTCATCACGAGTTGTTTTTTTAATTTAATGGAGTTGAAATAAACCAGAACGAGGAGATAGTGAACTTAATGGGTGTTTCAATTTCTTATTGGATTAGTTATGGAATAACTATAATCTAATTATTTATTACGAAAAACACATTAGAAAAATAGCGTGTAAGATAAACTTATTAATAATATTAATTAGAATTTAGTGATTTTTTAATATGTTACACTGGGTTATGATTTGGGTTGGTGTGTATTATGGTAATTAGCTGTTGGAATTTAAAAGGACATGGAAACTGAATTAATGGTTTTATTATGTATACTAGCATTTGTAGCAGATGTTGCAAAGAAAACGCTGTAAGGCATAAAGTGCAGAAATCCATTATCCATGTAGTGTGTGCATTATTCAACAAGGTGGATCTCTCTAAATTTGTTGCAAACATTTATGTTGTTGCATTACTAATTTATTTAGAATAATTTACTACCTCCTCCTGGAATATTAAATTTCTTATCACCCCATGATAACAATCCCTCTAATTATTGGCATCACAATTTTTTCCATTTTAGTGGGTTTAACATCAACATAAAGAAACATGAATTTGAGTCACTCAATTAAAAAGAAATTGCTAACTTGCTATTTATTAGGTTTTGAGTAAAAACAATTAATAACGCATTTACAACACTTTAAACATTTACAACCTTTTAAGTCTTGTATTTATAACTCATATTTATAACCCTTTAAAATGAAACTAACTATCTATATTTTTATTAATAATAAAAAGAATCTTCTTTATAAAACTAACACTCACATGCTACTCCTATATATTTATCTTATATTTAATATTCAGTGTCCATCAATTGAATAACAAGATCTAAGCTCAACTTAATTGCACCTTTAAAAGGTGACTTAAAAGTTTAATTGGTAATTATTTATTCAATAATTTGTACATTGTCAATTGCAATTTCTCTTGAAAACCAATGTTATATCAAAATTTTAAAAATTAACACTCGAGTTTAGTGTTGATAATTAGTAGATTAAATGAAATTTTGAAAATTGGACTAATATATTATTGTTTTAAGGCTCTACACTCCCAATGGAACTCATATAGTGAGTGGATAAAGAAATGATACGTTTTTCAAAAGGTGAAATAATTTTCATATGCATGATATTGTGATGAGATAAATAAATCCAAACTCTTCATTTATCATGTGCCTCAACTCTTTTATATCTCCAGTGTATTTTCCATACAAATAAGAAGAATTTGTTAATGATGCATCATGTAATATGATCTCCAATCAGTAGAAAAAATTAATATCAAAGAAAGAAAGACAGAGAAAAATGCTTTTAATGTCCAGAAATGACTCAATGTTACAAAAGAGATGCTTGCTAATGAACAGGATAAGGTAGCTTGGGAAAAGTGTAGTAACAACTATTATTTGAAGATTTGGTATATGTTTATTAATTCATTGTTGACCAGATATTTAAAAGTTAAAACCAATGATAGTTTGTACAATAATTATATTAACTTTTTTATAATTTTCAAACTAAAGTACTTTCAGAAAAGATATAACTTTTATTTTTATATTTTACTTTACTTTGGGCACACTTTTGACATTGAAACCAGCCTCATTATTAAATGAATGATAGCCATTATACAAATATTGCATTAATCACTTTCATCACAATGTTCTCCCATGTTAATATCTACTTCCAACTTTTGTTGAGGTAAAAATTATAATCAAATCAATCTTGTCGATTAAAATAATTGGATACTAAAGTCAATTTATAGTTTAAAGAGTTAACTCTTAACGCAATTATTAATAATAACCCAATTGTTTTAGCAAATTATCTTTTTTCTCATCACTACCATCTCCATCGAAAGTCATGTGGAATGGAGTGCATTAGTTTATAACTTTATATTCAACCAATTTACAACAAAACCAGAATTGTGCCTCCAAAGTCTGGAAGTTGAGATCACATGAGATGGTCATAGGATGTGCATTTAGCCTAATCCGAATGATATTTATGTTGTTGTCACTCTTGATGATCGCTTGCCTTCCATTGCATCTTTCTTCAATTTACAACTTGAACATAGAAAGGGGCCTTCCCAAGAGCGCATATTTCCTGGAAAAAAGGATCAAGCATGCACAGAAATGCCCTCACTAGGTGTGATGCCAGTTTGACAGAAACCATAGGCAAACCATCCTAGTACTGTCTGCATCGTATATTCCGAGCCCGGCCTGCAATGTCAAATACTCAATTATTAGCATGACAAACTTGCAAGAAGATGCATTCTACAATATTCTTTACAGCTAGTTTTTATTTCAGTACATCACGTGGAAAAGAAAGGATTTAATCCTTGGTAGCTGAGACAAAGATATACAAGGCCATAATAGAAAATGCCTCCTTTGGACTTCTCTTACCTTAGTATAAATAACATACCAAATCCTAAAAGGAAGGAAACACCATTCTATATTCCCAAACTCCCAGGAAGATTTGGATGAAGAGGAGAGGGAAAAGATGCATGATTCACCCTATACAAAAATGCTGAGATGATTTTCGATATTTACCTCATCCAGAGAATGAAACTATTTGTATGTTTTGGATTGTGTTCGAGTTTGTGACACTGGTCACCTCCAGCAGGTCATTTGTAAGATACAATAAGCAGGGCTCTACTTTCATTTCATTATGATCTTGGTCCACTCTGTTTCCTATATATTCCCAGTGTTCTTTGGGAGGAAGAAAGCAGTTGACTGCAATTTTCAAAGAGCCTTCACTGTTTATGGCTAATGTAAATATTATATGTACGATACATTTTTCTAAATGTGATGTATGCTCCACCAGGAATGGAGTAGAGCATATTGTGAGTAAATTATTCTGGTTTCATTGTTTGTTCTTCACTGGATAATAAAAATCGAACACTCATGCATCATATTTGAATTATGAGTATTTAGTATGTGAATTAGCTATCCATGCTACCATATGATTGAAGTCACTCTTCTTAATCAACACTTTGTTTAATTGTTGGTTTCTGGGGGAATTCTTAATTTGGCAAATTAGATTTTGGTTTCCATGGACTGTCCTTAAGTTAGTTTCTATTTCCATTTAGGGATTGTGGATTGTGGATTACCTCGAGATTGTGAAAATTTCTTGTACTTGAATCTTCTACAATTGCTGAGATGAGCATATTCTTGATTTCTTTTTATGGTTGATATATCCAAGTCCAGTTAAGGCAACTTAAATTTTCTCTGCAGAGCGATGTTCAACTCTAGAAGGCGAGGAATCATTCAGCTGTTGGGAGACATTTTTTGAATTTGAGAAGATGAAGGTTTGATTTTCATAAACATTGATATTTGTTCTGTTTAGCATGTAAGAGTAAGAGGCCAGATGTAAGAAGTGATTATTATATCAGAATAGTTGAAAAGCATTAAGGAACTACAAGCTTTCCTAAATGGTTGGTGAACTTTCCCAATTTTTATAGTGATGCAAGAATTATGATCAGCAAATGAAGAGCTTGTATCCACTTTTATATAATTTGCTCGGTTGAAAATTGTTGAAATATAGCACAGACACAAAAGAGATCTCGAATGCTAGCCTTATGAGCTAGATACACATTCTAATGTGTTTAACGAGAATATAAAATGTAAAATTTGCAGGAGGAATCTGAGGAGCTGTGTAATGTTTCATCTTCAGAGGATGGAATCTCTGACTTTCAGCCCTTGGAACGAATGGAAAACTTAGTGAGACAATCAGGGGGCGTGAAATCTCTCATTGGGAATGTAAGCCCGATTGCAAAAATGCCAAACCTGCAAAATGAGGCTCAGAGCAAAGAACAAATCCCAATGACTTCATCCAGTTCTCCAGTTAGTGATGCCAATTCACCAAAAGAACATCCTTTCATTCAACCAGATGAATTGCCAAAATCCCAAGAAGATCTGGATGAAGAGGAGAGGGAAAAGATGCCTTTGTCACCCTATAAAAAATTGCTGAGACGATTTTCGATATTTACCTCATCCAGAGAGTGAAACTATTTGTATGTTTTTAATTGTGTTCGGGTTTGTGATGAGGCCATGGGTTAGCTTGCACCAGCTTCACTTCAGTTCATTGATGTTGAGCTGACATCCAAATCCATGAACTTTTACATAACCAGAACTTGAGGCAATGTATTCCGTGTAGTTAAATCTCAGCTTTTGATCTTAGAAGAGTAGTGTGCAAGGTGCGCAACCATCCAACAAAAAATCCCAATTATTTAACTTACACTCCACACAAAACAACAACAAAAAATATTACGCTTATATGATATAAACACACGCAATGGCCGATAGATTCAAATATCTTGAAACCCCACTATTGATTATTGCAGAATCAGAGGTGAAGACATGGGAAGAACAGGTGAAATCACGGAATCTCTAATTGTTAAAGAAGAAGGATGGGGTTCAGAAATCATCCCTGAAAGCAATGGCTATGAATTTCATAAGAAAACCAGGGATTTAGATGAAATAATCAATGGGGATCAGCGCAGGAACGCTATGATCCAAAGGATTGTGAACCAAACATTTGCAAGCACGGCCCATTTGGAAAATCTCCTCCCCACTGGGACCATTCTGCGTACAAACTAAAATGGAAATACATACCCTGATGCCAAGCAGCCATTCTGTAATAGATCGCAACTCCTATAGCCATCCTGCGACAGACCGAAGTCCAGAAGTGGACCTGTGACAGTCCAAGGCATCTAGTGGTGATAATCCAAGCCCTTTTAAGGCTGAGTGAGACCTCCTGAAATCATCTCATGGGTCCTGTAGCAGACTGGGTATATTCTGAGGGTCAGAATATATCATCAATGAAAGTATATCACATGTTGGCTAACTCTGAGGCCATGGGTTAGCTTGCACCAGCTTCACTTCAATTCATTGATGTTGAGTTGACATCTAAATCAATGAACTTTTACATAACCAGAACGTGAAGCAATGTATTCCGTGTCGTTAAATCTCGGCTTCTGATCTTAGAAGAGCAGTGTGCAAGGTGCGCAACCATCCAACAAAAAAACCCAATTATTTAACTTACACTCCACACAAAACAACAAAAAAAATATTACGCTTATATGATATAAACACAGGAAATGGCTGATAGATTCAAATATCTTGAAACCCCATTATCGATTATTGCAAAATCAGAGGTGAATAAATGGAAAGCAGAGGTGAAATCACATAATCTCTAATTGTTAAAGAAGGATGGGGTTCATAAATTATCCCTGAAAGCAATGGCTATGAATTTCATAAGAAAACTAGGGATTCAGAAGAAATAATCGATGGGGATCAGTGCAGGAACACTATGATCCAAAGGATTGTGAACCAAACATGTGCAAGCACGGCCCATTTGGCAAATCTCTTCCCCACTGGGACCGTTCTGCGAACAAACAAAAATGGAAATACATACCCTGATGCCGAGCAACCATTCTGTGGCGCCGAGCCAGGGAAAGCGTTGATCTATTGGGTCGCATCGTATACTGGTCGAATGCATACTGGTCTAATCAATTGGATGGCTAAGATTATTTTCATTGTCTAACACTTAAATCAAAGGCTGAGAAATGTACACGTAACCCAAGAGGAAAGTTGATTTCAAATGGAAACGCCTTATGACGTAATTATGTACATCGCTTTTTGACATCAATTTTTAATATACGTTTGAGTTGATTTCCATTTCTGTTGTCTTATAGTGGTATTAGAGAAGGTTATTCATCCATCTTGTTGATTGAATTGTGCCACTAGTTTTGTGGGCTTCCACTTCTCTAAGATTTTTTTGCAGACATTGTGACTTTATCATTGTCTTTCTCCATAAACCTATTGGAAGGAGAATTTACATGGAGGATGTACATGAATCAACCTCATCGTACTGTGGCCATATGGATCAATCTAATCATATCGTCTGATGGGCACCAGTATTGATGCAAGGATGTTGCAACTCCTAGGCTGCCAGCTTTAATTATCAACCCAGAGTTCGTAGAAACTTGGAGGTGATAATGCTATATACACAAGTAAAAGTGATGGTTATGCCTATTGTCACTATTCAGCTGGCGAGAGACCACTGGGGTTCCAAGCCATACTTTTATGGAGTTAGAAGAAGCTTGATTCTTTGATGGAAGAAAGTTAAATCTACTCTAAGAGAGAGTTACTCTACTACAATAATGGAGAAGGTTGGCATGTAAAATTAAATCAGACCATTTCCTAATTAACCACTAAGGAACTATGCTTGGCAGAAATGTGACATCAACATGAAACAGATGCTACTATCTAAGCTATAGAAGTAAGAAGCAACAAGCATCACTAATGTGCAAGTAAAGACACTGAACTAAATCTATTTTTATTTTTTTTGTCTTTTTATGCAAAATCATGTATGCAAACTAATTGCTTTTGTGTATGTGGCAGGTGAATTAAGGATGTTTGAGGATGGTTGGATGGTGTGAAGCACACTTGGGAGTTTTTGGTGACTTCCTAGAGGTTTTCCATCAATTCAGCCTCAAAATAGGCCATTTGAGGAAAACCTACAGGATGTACTAGAAACCTACACGATGATCTTGTAGGAATCGCAGTGAACCTACAAGATACAACTAAGCATAAAATGTGAGGTGTTGGAGGTGATGGGAGGCCTAGGAAAGGTGTGTGATGAATGGAGTGGGTGAAGGTCTAAGATCACTTAGAAGGCAATATCCAATATAGTAGATGGCTGGATTTGCTCAATGTGCTTGGAAGGTTTTCTATGAAAAATGATGAAAAATTAGTGAAGCTGATGGCGAAAAAAAGAAATGGCTAAGCTATATGGAGTGGAAGGTCGCTACTAGCTATGAACTCTTAGTCTCCTCCTGAAGCACCTTCTTTGTAAAAAACATGTATCTCTTCCAAAAAGCTATGCAAACAAGAAACATTTTCATAAACTAGAAAAGTAGAATTAATGAATTAACTGCCTACACTTATGCATGAGAAAAGTTGTTGAAAGGAATGAAAGCATGGATGAGATCTAATGCATAAATGGAGATGAAAAATATGACAATGGAAATCTACCTTGCAAAACTAACCAAATACTAACTTAAATACAACAAACTCCAAAGCTCATAAAAGAACTAGAAATATGTGTTTTTGGGGCTGCTTAAGGGTCCCATCCCCAAGTCATGATCCCAGAGGGAGGAAGTGAGGCCAAGAAAACTGTTGACAACCCTGTGGTTATCCTTTTTATCCTTGCTAACCTTCTATTTGAAGTAAGTCACAAATGGAAGCAAACTAATAAACAACCAATCTAATCTACACTACTTGTAATGGAATTGCATCTAAAATGAAAATTAACAATAAAGCTATGAAACTACACTAAACATACATTTACAAGATAGAGGAGCTTTGGTTGCTAGGGTTTGTCCCTAACCCAAGAGCTTCAACCCTATGAGTTAACTTAGTGCTGCCTCAAAACAAAACTCATTCTTATTACTAGAACAACAAATTACATCAATAGAACTTTCACAAGTATTTCAGCTCGAAAATAGCTTAGAGTTTAACAACAAAATTTAGAATCCTACTGAGGCCCTAGGACTCTCTACTTATACAACTGAAGTCCTCAACTAATTCCTTAGAATTAGGGAGGCTCAGCTCCCAAACTCGAGATAAACTAGTGCTTTGTCTCTCACTTGCTCAGATGCCTTCTAATCTTCGTGAATTGGTTGTTTGCACTCCAAGCTGATGTGGTGAATGGGAGGAGTAGTAAATGAGGAGGATTCACCTCTACAATCCTTCTCCCTTGTCCCATTCGATTTTTGACCTTAGTCTTTGCCAAAATTCCTTGTTTTTTTCCTTGAATCCTACATTCAATGCATATTAGCCCACTAAGCATAATATCCAACTCTAACTCACCACATAAACAAAATATAATCAAAAACATGTAATAAGTTATGAGAAAAGTTGGTCTGACTAACTTAAGAGGTGAATTAAGGCCCATATAATTACCCAATGATGAGGCTCATCATTGTCTTCATGCAAGCAAAAATGACAAAGAAAACACGTTGTGTGAAAAAAATACTTGATTTGTGTAGAACAATATATGCATCGTGTTGTTGAGCATTTGGATGGAGAGATTTTGTGGCTAACTCGTAAGAGGTTTGAATGTGTTGCTTCTAAGTAATTTTATGTGCATCTAAATCATTGTAGGAGACCAAAGATATTCAAATTATGTTGAACCCTCAAACTAGTAGCATTGTCATTATGATGTATTCTAGGCTCTGTTGATCTTGTTCATTAAGATAGAGACCGAGGGGTAAAGGTCACAAGAGATTGACCATAAATAGTAGATGAAAACCTAAATAATACACGAGGCATGAATGAAACAACAATGGGTGATTTCCATTATTTGAAGAAGAATTGTTGAGAATGTTGAAATTGTTTTTGGACTGATGTGTGTTTCCAACAGAGAAATTTTGCATCGAGGATGATTTTGTTTTGTAGTGACTATCAACATGTGGAGAGATGTGGTCATAAGAAGATATTTTCAACAAATAGTGGGTATGCCTTCTCAGACTGCAATATGTGTTTTTCATGATTAGTAATTTTATGCGCGAGAGGATTATTAATTTTTTTATTAAAAAAATAAAATATTAGGGTTTACATGGTTAAAGATGTACTCATTTCATAAAAAGAAAAATTTATAAAAAAATTAAACATACAGGGGTGAAGTTGTTGTTGAGATTTACAATTCAGGAAGGCTACATACACCAAGAAAGAAAAAGTTTGGTCATGTCGTCAAGAAGTTTAATACTAAATCAATTTGAGATTACATCGAATGAACACCTAGTATTGCATACCATTTCCTTTATAGACCATGAACAGTGTGATATAGAATCATCTGACTGAATAATGGTCAATCATGTGTGGAACAATTGGTGCATGTCAGATTCAATGTCGTTGTTGCATTTATAAATGATTGTGCTATTTTAAGGGGAAGAAAATAGAGAAATATTTGAATTATGGAGCCTTTCATTCAAATAAATTTGCATGTTTAATGGAGAGACTAACATTCTACGATACGAATAATTTGTTTTTATAATATTTTTCAAATCAACACATCAAAGAGCTAGATATGTGCTAGCTTTCACTAACGATTCAAGAAGAGAGCAATTGAACTAGTGACAAGAGAGGTTTTGGTTGAATGAAATGTTTGGTTCATTTTAGGTTAGTGTGCAATAACCGAGATTTCCACATGCATCTATTCCAGTGTTGAGACACTTTTTTTGTGAACTTTAGAATGTTTTAATATGGTATATTGGTTCCCATGACACTTTTCGAAATGGAGACAATTGGGTAGAATGATAACAGAAACGAAAACCAAAGATTACATTGTTGAAATTTGTAAAGAAGGCTTGTCATAGACCCATACAAAGTGTGATTCGATTTTCAATAGCAGAATGATTGATTTGATGTATGATTGGAAAATCATTGCGAATTTGACCGAGATCCCATAAATAAACCATGTAGTGCATATTTGATCGGATGATGATTTGTGAAGTTTTTATCTTACGTGCAATTAGATTTTTGTTTTTTGTGGATTACTGGATGCTGCAACAACATCAAGGCCATGGGAAGTCTTAGTTCTGATTCAGTATATAATTGGAACCTAGCAGTTTCATATAGTTTTGAAGTTCATGATCTTGCATTAGTGAGTTAACCACTCGTTTGCCTACTCTAGTAGTTAGTTTCATTCTTTCATGATATCATAGTTCATTGTTTCCACTCTTGGATCATGTATCATGTATGTTTAAGTTAATCATTGAAATGTTTCTGATGGGATTTCTAGAAGAACAATGTGTTTTGTAAAAAGACTTTTTTGAGGGTCTACATTGAAAATTCCTTTAACTTTATAAGTCGTTGTTGCACCTACCATTCATTTTTTTTAAAGATAAAATTGGACGAGGTGCCTTGGGTTGTGACTATCTAATTGGGTGTTTATTCTTATATTAAATGCTTACCATTTCTCTCTTCTTATTCATAGTTCTCAAATTTGCATTGTAAAAAGGTGCATTTCTTGTTGAACCTGACACCTGATATTGACTAAAATGGCTCAAATTAAGAATGCATTAGAAATATTAAACAGTCTCATTAGTTCTACTATTGATGAAACTGTAAATATTAGCAAAGTCATTCTTGTTGATATTAAAGTCCATTTCCATGATACATTGGAGACAATTGAATTTTTCCACATTAAGTCTTATGTACATTGAGATGATCTTAATTCCAAACAATAATCGAAGAATAATGAAGCCATTTCAGGACAAAATTTGGATGCAATTAAAAGTCCTGATGTGAAACCTGTTATAAGACCATGGGAAGAAATTACACATAAAAAAATAGAACTGTTGTTGGATACAATAAATATGTTTTTTTTTATGTGCCTGGTTTTTTAAACCTATACATTTTCGTAGTGTTATATTTATGGATGGTGTTGTTCCAAAACAAATTCATTGATTCCAACATTGTGGCAGAGTAGGGCATATGAAAGTTCAGTGTTTTAATCTTCACCCATGTGAGCATTGTGGAAAGGGAAATGACCATTCAAACAGATGTTCCAGAAAGAAGACTAATGCAAGAGATAAACTAAATTTTCGATGGATTTCTTCTTGGGATTGGTCCAAAACAACCAAGACAATTTATAGTTCATAACACAGGACACCTTTGATTGTATTGAATAGCCTTGCAATGATAAAGAATACTTCATCTTCTCACATTGTCTCTAACAAGGGGGGAATTGATGGAATTAATGGTCTGCTACATGTTTTAAGATTTGTCAAGCGAGTGTGAGTCACAGATAATCGTAGATTACTACTAGAACCTAAAGCCTAAGTTCAGAATGAGATTCAAGTTTGTAGAAAAAGTTGTTTTGATTTATCGTCGATGAGGATAAGCATGATTGCACATTTTTAGCATGCTGAGATTTGTTATGGAGCACTTCCACTAGCATATGATGACATATTAGGAATTGTTTTTAGAGTTGATTTGTTGGAGGAAATACATTGATAGTTTCAGATTTAGTGATCACCTAAAAACAACATTTTTTGTTGTTCTGGGAAGTGTTATAAACCTTCCAGAGTTGGTTTTGGTTAATACCTTGAGTTCTCCCACATTAGTTTGTATTCATCCTTAAAAATCATTTCTTAGAGACATTAAGCTCTTGCATGAGACACATTTTTTCCCCTTTAGCTCTCATTCTGGGACTTTGATACATCTCTTCAGACTAAGGGGCCAATGTTATACATCCATTCCTCAAGTTATGATTTGGGTTTGTGTGTATTATTGTAATTAGTTGTTAGAGTCTAGGAAGACCTAGAAACTGAATCAACTATTTCATTATGTATTTGTATGTACACTATGTACATCATTCTTTGGCATCAATTCTAATGTATGTTTGGGTTGGTTTCCAATTATGTTGTCTTACATTATAGAAATCAAAAGATATCAAATTTATTTATTATTTTAAATTATATTAACATCACACACACACACACATATAATGTAATTTAAAATACAATTAAGAGAATGAAACATAACATATAATTTTATAACTGGGGAGAAAGGAGGGGGAGTGACACGAGCAATCCTTCATCCCAACAAAAAAATAGAAACTTGGATTGCCTAGGACCTATGTAAAGCAACTGATCAGTAGGTAGAATTCTTAGTGTTATGGAAAAGGATTGAGTTAGAAATTACAAAGAATATCTAAAAATTACCAATTTTTTGTGACTCTAAGATATTAATCCAACAGGTCATCAAATAAGAGACAAAGCAAGACTAGGATCTCACATTGATGCTTCGAAGAATATAAATGAAACTTCATAAGTTTGCAAGGGTAAACCTCTATCACATTAAGAGGCTACAAAATCAGGTGCCATATGCTTTGGCCAATCAAGGTGCTGCATTGGAATGAGGTGTTTATATTAAAGATTGAGTACTTCCAATTTTCAATTTTATCCCATGAAATTTAAAGCTATTACATTGAAATTTTTGGCCCTTGGGCTTTGTCGCGACCATATTAAAGTGATAGAATATCACAAGAATTGAAGGGATAGTAGATTCATGGTCTACATCACCTAATTGATCTCAAACAATCTCTAGTGGTATACATATGTGAAGATACACAATGAGATGTCGGGAAAGTGGATATACCATGGGTTGGACGACATTGTTGAAGTTTGGAATTGTTTCTTTTTTACTATCCTTTAAGCATCTAATTTCACCTTTTTTTCACCATTTTATAGCAATATCAGCATGTTCAAGGTCAATTTCAACTCTTAAAAGGGTATTTATCATCCATAAATGAATAATAATGAAAACATTTTCAAAGTGATAAAATCATAAACATTTTGCAGCTAATAATTTTTTTCGCAGTAATATTCATGGTTAGACTAGTTATAGCACTTAAGAAAAAGGATGAAGACTACTTGGAGCTGAAAAATGTCCACCATATGGATGAACACCTATGGGGATGTCTTAGTAAGTTACAACAATTGAGAAATGTAAAATTCAAATTCAAATTCAAACTCTGAGAATAAAGTGTAACAATAAAATAAACACAATAGAGGAATAGAATGACATCAATGAGTGTTTTGAGTATTTTTTTAGTTGTTACGATATGGATCAATATGAATCTCCTACGACTTTCTCTTTTAGAAGCATGGTGTAAATAGATTGACTCTCAAAGTGAATCTATTTCATAGATGTCAAGATAGCTCTTCTTGTGTTAGCTTAAAAATCTTAAAAATCATTTTATGAAGTTTATATAAATGCTATAAACCAAGACCTGAAAAACAAGTTTGAATATTAAGTTTGTTATTTTTTTTATTGTGAATACCAATGATACTATGTTCCATCTTAATATAATTACTCTATTCTCAATGTGTGCATGAGAGATATTGTGATAGATAGTTGGTGTGCACTCACAGGAGGTCCCCCTATCAAACTGTGAGGTTTTGTTTATAGTTTTGTTTTTCATTTCTGACTTTTTACTAGGATAGTTTCTTTTAAGAATTTTTTTTCATCATAGTTACATTCCTGATAACTCTCAATTTGAATGTACAATACTCATAAATAGGAAAATACTAAAAAGTCTTAATTATTTCCAACGCTTGAATGTTTCATAGCTTAATTCAATTTCTTAAATGATGATGAAATACTCTTTGAAGGTTAAATGCACACATAAGTAATCATTCGAAAGTTATAAGTCTTCCATTTTTGCAAGTGGGGATTTCTTCCTTTTTATTACTATTTCTCCTTCATGCAATTAGCATAGAATTTCCTTCCTGCAATTAAGTGTACATGTTTATTTTTGCAAGATAGTATAGAATCTTTTAAATTTTGCAAAATAGAACTAGAATATTTTTCTTGAAATTGGGTTTCTAACATTATATTTCATTCCGTTAGAAGAAAGTTTAAATTCCACAATTTAGATAGATTTTCAATTTCCACATAATAGTGAATTTCAATTTGGTTAATTGCGGTTTGATATAACTTTAAATTGAAAGAAAATGTACCTAACCTAATTATTCTCTAAATTGCATCAAAAACATTTGAGTTTTCTTAGGTTAGTTTCATCTTTAGAAACTGTTATCACTCTAGGAAACTCTCCTAGGTTGCAGCTCGGAGATGTTGTGTACCATATAATCTTCAATATTGTTCTCAGAACTATTGGAATGGATGATGGTTTGGATCAAGACAGATAACCATTTCAACTATTTTTCTACTCAAGACATGCATGAACACCCTCAGCTTATAAGGCTTTAGACCACTAACGCTTATTAGTTTGTAGATTCAATGAATGGATGGAAAATACTGACCATACCAGCAGATGTATATATATATAAACACATATTAATGGCTAGCTATAGGTAGAAAATAAGAATACTGACTGTACTGGTAGATGCATATATAATAACACATATGAATGGCTAGCTATAAGCAGTAAAGAAGCTTGTAAATCTAATTTATCAATGTAGAGACAAGATGGTAGTTATCACGCATTAGATACAGAAGAAACATGAATAAACTATCCAACTGCAAGCTTAGAACAAAAGAGAAATGGGCATTGAACATATAACATCAAAAGAAGCTTGTATTACTAATGAATGTAGATGAGAAGCTTGAGTAGCAAAGTCTGAATAGTCTCCAAAAGTTGAACCCGTATTACATCTTACTTTTAGATATATATAGCCTTCTACAATGCTCCTGAGCTCTCTAGAAGAATCAGAGTATTAATCTGTCCTCTCTATCCCTTAACCATTTGATTCGCTAAATAAGCAAGCATGGCTTAGAGGTTTTCTCCTTCTGAGAGAGGAATAAACATGTTTAGATGGTTTGATGTACTATCTAGGAGCTCTCTCATGCCAGAGATGCCCCATGATGTTGGCTTTAATGAGTTGTGTTGGACTATTGATGCTTTTGATGTTTTGGGCAAGTTACACATGCTATGGCTCCATGATCACATTTCAGCCTCTGTTTTTTGGGGAAAACTATTTCCCTGACTATGTTGTGAGATGGAAAGGGTCCTTAGGGCTTTGGTTTCCCTTTGAAATGCAAACAATGACTACTTTTCATTATACACAGAGAAATGATGTAATATTAAAAAAATATCGCCTTCTCTATGTATGTTGGACTTCAAAAGTCCTAAAAAATGGTTTATTCACCTATCAGCTCCACCCTTATGGTTCTCACAAGTTGCATTCGGCTCGGGTCCCTTCCTTCCTTTGTATTTTCACTTACGCCTAAGAAACACTAGTAACACAGGAAAATTGGCCTTTGGAAGACTTCAAAATATATATGTTTCACTTCTCAGACCCTTTTGGGTCTGGGCCTCATCACAATCGATGCTACCTTGTTTCCCTTTGTATTTTTTTTAAACAATGAAATACATGAAAAATGCATTAGAACTGGCTTTGGCATGGACCTAAAATCTTATGAAACATCATTTAAAATGTCGTCGGATTCGCTAATCAGGTTGCACATATGTATATGCAAAGGCCCCGCCCCATCATCAGCGACGATAGTGATCCTATGATGTAACGTGGGCCTCGATATGCATGTGTGATCGATGGTGCACATTTAATTGTTGATCACAATCGCTCATTTCGTATTGTAATCGTCGATACCTCCGCCGATGTGACCTGTCGATAGTGACTCGTCGATCTGATTATCGATGATCGCTAATTGGCAGTGTCTTTCACCGATTGCCACTACTCACCTGTGCCAATCAGATCTGCCAATGTGATTTTCCGCTTAGATTTGGGCCGTTGATCGACCAGATCTAACAACAACTGTGCCTTCTCAGCTTTAAGCCTGCAATAATGGTTTTTTGTGATTTTGAAGTGTTTTAGCCTTTCGATAGTACATTTCTGCCCTTCAAAGGGCTTTCCTCCCTCGCTTGTTTTGATCTTTGTATGATCTTAAGACCTTTTTAAGACTTAGGGAGTGCTTTGGAGCATATTTGGATGCCTTGGGATGATTTTAAAGCAAATTTGGAGACTTTTAGAACATATATGGATCCAATTTTGGGCCTAATGTTAGCGAGGCTAACATTGGCTTCTTCTGGGGATGAAATCCTCCTTGTGAGGTTTCAAGCATCACAGATCAATGTCTTCCCTATAAAACAAGATCAAATCTTCCTCCTAGTGTTTCGTTGGGCATGGAGTTTATTTAGCATGAAATAAAAACTTGAAAACAACATATTTACAATACCAAGGCTTGGAAGCCTTAAGTGAAATAAAGCTCAAAGAACAACCCATTGAATGGGCCATCAAAAACATATCCTTCCCTTAATGCATCCCTTTTGAGAAAGAAGTCACCAAACTAAAAATTGACCCTTTTTACCTTTCTGCCAAAGGTTTCACTTCTCTTGGTCAATGTTCATATCAGCAAAATCATCAAAGACTTGCGAATCCCGATTGATTTGATCCTCTACTTCAAAAACATTCTAGAATTTGGTATTATTAGGCAGAGATGGTCTATATTTTATACTCTGTTGTGTCATTTGTGACCTGAAAATTTAATATGAAAGATGAATCAATGCATTCTTGGGTGGCGGACATAAGGACTTCACCTCTTCCTACAACTTCCTTAAAGTAAGCCCCATCAATGAACACGTCCCAAATTTGTGGGCCTTCTTCCTCTGTGATATGGAAAACTTGCTTCTTATGTTTCGTAGAGGCCAACTGATAAGGCTTGGTAATGTCAAGACCGAGCTTATCCATGAAAAACTTGGGCATTGGATTATGGTTGGCTCCAGCGTTCAGAAGGTAGCTATGAAGGATTTTATCATGAATAGTTAGAGAGACATAGAATGATGGGGAGATCTCTTCACAATTTTCATTCATTGGGTTGAGAATAACAGCTGGTTGGTCATCTTGTAGATTTACATAGTCAGTGGAAGCTTGGATGGCATTAGGCTGAAGAGCCTCAAGGATAGATTTCTTGAAGGACTCATTCTTCACTGGTTCAATCAGAGGCATAGGTATTCTTGGCTTTTGAATTTCTGATTGAAAACTAAAAGAAGAAGGGGACTTATCAAGGCCTCTTACCTCTATGGATGGAGCTTTGAGGTTACCTCTATGGATGGAACTTTGAGGATGATAGGATCAACTGTTGTTTGCTTCTGCTTATTAGCTTGTTGTTCTACAGGGAAAACAACTTTATGAATAGGAGTCTCCTTAACATTATTCATCTTTGACCTCAGATTATATCTTTGTTGATCTTCAATTTTTAGAACAAATTTACCATTCCATTCTTGGCTGATTTGGTCATTGAATAATGACTTCTCATAGGCATCTTTGGTTAAAAAAGTAGCATTGCCTTTGTCTTCCATACAATGGATCTCATCATTTTCTTCAAATTTCTCTTCTTACATGACTACATTTTGAAAAGGGACCTTTAGTCTTCATTGGCATCTTTGTTTCTTGCAAGAACTGGAACTAGTCATTTGCCCTTCTATATGGATTTGGATTTGGAGGAGCAAAGGTATTAGGAACCCTTCCTTTCCCAAAATGTTGCTCAACCTTTAGTTTGGAAACCTCAGAGGCTAATGAATCTATCATCTTGGTTATTTTATTGATCTTGGGATCTGAAGATGATGAAGGCTCGCCCCTCTGTCTCCTTCTATCAACATTACCTTTGAGATTTTCTACAACCATGATGCTTGATTCTACTTCAAGGTTGCATCTTGCATATTAGCAAAATAAGCACATCACCTCTCCATCAACAGTAAACAAAAGTTAGAATCAAAGGCACTGGCATACATGAGTATAACAGAGGTAGTGGTCGGTTTCACTTCAGTTGTTATCTTGTTGTACATGCAGTTTAATCACTTATTAAAATCAGATAGCAACTCACCATTTTCCCTCTTTAGGTTCCCAAACTCAGTGTAGTAGTAGAGGAGATCCTTCTTATCCCCACAATGCTTTAGGAATGCATCATCTAAGGCCTCAATATCTGCTATAGATAATGGGATCAGTTCCCTAAACCATTTTCTAGCCTCTCCATCTAGGCTTTGGACAAAGACTCTCATCCAGACATCATCTTCAATAATGTCCAGGTTATCAGCATAACTATAGAATGACTCAAGATGTTATTCAACTAAAACACCTTTAGTCCCAGTGAAATTAGGCATATACTTATGATATTCTCCACTATGCATAACATTCAAAGGAGTGGGTAGTATTAGAGGTCCATACCTAGCAGCGATGATTCTTTCCATTTTGGTAGGTGCTTGTGGGCCTACCATAGTTGTGGTGGCTAAAAGAGTACTAGCAGTCTGAACGACAGAGGTTTGAGGAGTGACTGATAAGACTAAAGGAGTATGATGGATATGAGGTAAGGTTTCCTTTGGGCTTACAATAAAAGGAGAACCTAAAGAATAAGGAGCTTTAAGAATCTCTGAGAGTTTTTCTTCATTGCTAGTATTAGATGCTATACTCTCAACAAGTATTTGTTCTATTACAAGCCTTTCTTGAAGAGATATAGGAGATTGTTTAAGTTTACCTGAACCTGATGCTCCTTTGTACAATACCTTTCTCTCTTTGATGATTTTTTCAGAGTCACGTACTAGGTCAGCTTGTGACTTCTAAGGATTTCTCTGAGTATGCCTCATGAGCTCATCGATAAATATGATGTGGAGTCCCCAAGAGATTCGGCCTCCATTAGAGTCGCTAGATAGATGATTGCAACCAAAAAAATGCCCAAAATTTGTTTATCATCAAAGTTGGATCTATGTCATTTCCTAGGGAGGTTGAGGTTTAGTTTCCTCTCCCCAGCAGCAGTGCCAATTATGTTATCACTCCAAGAAACTCTCCTAGGTTGCAACCTGGAGATGCCTGGTGGCATATAATATTCAATATTGTTCTCAAAACTATTGGAATGGATGATGGTTTGGATCAAGCTAGATAACCATTTCAATTATGTTTTTACTCAAGACATGGATGAACACCCTTAGTTTACAAGGCTTTAGGCCACTAATGCTCAATAGTTTATAGATTTAATGAATGGATGGAGAATACTGACCATACCCATAGATGCATATATATAAACACATATGAATGGCTAGCTACATGTAGTAAAGAAGCTTGCAAATCTAATTTATCAATGCAGAGATAAGATGACAGTTATTTGGCCAATTGTCATCTTGCCTTCTCTGTGTATTTTGGACTTAAAAAGTCCTAAAAAATGGTTTATTCCCCTATTGGGTCTTCCCTTAGGGTTATCGCAAGTTGCATTTGGCCTGGGTCCCTTGCTTCCTTTGTATTTTGACTTACGCCTGAAAAGCACTGATAACACGGGAAAATTGGCCATTGAAGGACTTCAAAATATATATGTTTCACTTCCCATACCCTTTCGAGTCTGGTCTTTGTTGCAATTAGCGTTGACATGTTTCCCTTTCTATTGAGTTAAACAACGAAATACACGAAAAATGCTTTAGAACTTTCTTTGTCGCAGACCTGAAATCTTATGAAACATCATTCAAAATATCGTTGGATTCACTAATCGGGTCGCACATATGTATATGCGAAGGTCCCGCACCATGGTCGGTGCCGATAGTAACTTTGCGATGTAGCATGGGCCATCGATGTCCGCACACAATCGATGGTCCAAATTTAATCACTGATCACAATTTCTCATTTCGTATTGTAATTTCCAATACCTCCGCCGATGTGACTCACCGATAGCAACACGTCGGTCTAATTATCAGTAATTGCTAATCGGCAGTGTCTTCCACCGATTGCCATTGCCCGCCTGTGTTGTTCAAATCGAACGATGTGATTTGGCACTTAGATTTGAGCTGTTGATTAGCCAGATCTAATGATAGCAGTGCCTTCTCATTCTTAAGCCTGCGATAATGGTTTTTTGTGATTTTGAAGTGTTTTAGCCTCCCGATAGTACATTTCTGCCCTGCCAAGGGCTCTCCTCCCTCGCTTCTTTCAATATTTGGATGATATTAAGCACTTTTGAAGACTTAGGGAGTGCATTGGAGCATATTTGGATCCCTTGGGATGATTTTTAAGAAAATTTGGACACTTTTAGAACATATATGGATTGAATTTTGGGCCTAATGTCAATGAGGCTAACAAAAACAATCAATCATAGGAAAAATCCTAGCAATATTGTGCTAATTCATCTAACAAGTACACAACCTTTGGTTGAAAATTAATGAAGAATTTTGTTGGGTCCATGTAATACAAGTGATTCCCTAATTACTATTGTCATTGTATCCCTTATTATTATTATTGTGCCGCTATTGTCACCATATTGTTTTTAGTGTGCCCCATAGAAACCCACAATTGTTATTATTGTGCCCTTATGTTATTACAATTATGTTGGCTTGATTATATTGTGACGGCCTTAGAATCCTATATATAGAAGGGAGGTTTAGTAATTTGTATCATCTAAGAATTGTTCATTTGTGTAATGTAAAGGAGGTTTCACCCTCGAAGAGAGTGAATTCTAAGACGTTGAACTATCTTTTCTATCTTTTTATGAGCTGGTTTCCTAACATTTGGTATCAGAGCTTTGGATTCTAGGGTTTCACTACTCCAAATAGGTCATCATGGAATTTTCTCTATAACTTTTTTTCTACGACATTTCATAAGCTAAAAAAAAAACCATTTGAGCCGAAAATGTTCTCAACTATGGATCCACATTTCAGAGCTTGTCCTACTACATTTTTGGAGAAATGATCTGTGGAAGATATGGTTTTAATAGACTCTCGAATTACATTCCAAACAAATAACATAGGGAAAATCATCATAATGTTTGTTCTAAGCATCAGATTGAAATTTTGTCAGAAGTTTCAAAAAGAGGATGGCCTATAGTTTTCTGTATATCAATTTCAGGTACTAAGGGTGAAACATTGACACGTAGCACTTTGTACAAGTTTGATCTACTGAACTAATCTATAATCAGATCACTGTGGGAGATTTGACATAACTCTTCCTTGGGGAATCCAATCTTGATCAGGATGGGTTAGAAAGAGGACTCATAGGGATACTGGAGGATGCTATTTTAGATATTTGAGATCTGCAGGAAAGAGATACAACAGACTGAATATCTAGCTCTCACAAAGTGAAAAAAATGTGTGTAGTTTTTTTTTAAATTTTGCATAAGATTGGTTTGAAAAATTAGTTTGAAGGAATTCAAAGGGATTAGTGAAGAATTATTAGCATTAATTGATGCCACAAGGAAAGAAAATGGAAACACCTAGTAAGCAACCTGAAATCTCTATCATGATTCGTGAACAACACGAAGAAATGCAACATGATATATCAAAATTACAAGACCAAGTACACAAATTTCACTCTGACAAAAGGTAACTAAAGCTAAGATGAATGGTGTGGAAGCTAACATGAATAGCATGCAAGTTAAGATGGATGGTGTGGAAGCTAAGATGGATGGCATGGAAGCTAATATGAATGGCATGCAAGTTAAGATGGATGGTGTGGAAGCTAAGATGAATGGCATGGATGTAAAATAAATGGCATGGGTACTAAGATCGAAGAATTGAAGATAAATTTGAACAAGTTGCTATAAGAAATGGTTACTAATGGTGAAAAGGTAGTAAAGGAAATTGATGATGAGAACAAAAGAAATTTTAATCATGATTTCATAGACTCTAATGTTGGATTGAAGACCCACTATGTTCCAAAAATCGATATGAGGAAGTTTGATAGCAAGGATCCCATAAGATGGATGCTACAGATGGAGCAATTTTTTGATCTCCATAATGTGCAAAACACTCAAAAGGAACGTATTGAAACTTTATATTTGGAACCAAATCAGTTTGTATGGACTTGATGGTTTTGATCTTGTAAACAAATTGTCACTTGGGCAATTTTTATGGAAGAAATGATACAACATTATGAGGATACAAAAAGTAACACCTTTTTTAGCCAATTGGTAAATCTCAAACAAAAGGGTTCAATGATGGAGCACATTAAGGACTTCCATAAATTGAACATAATGGTAAAATATATTCCAGAGGACCATAGGATTCATGTGTTCATAGGGACTTTAAAGGATAATATCCAACATGATGTTCACCTTTGGGAACCTGATTCATTAAAGAAGGCATTCAGGTTAGCAAAAAAGATGGAAAGAAAAATTATGGAAACCAAAAAGCCTACCACTCACAAATATAAAGATGGAAGTGTTGTTGCCCCTAGCCTTCCACAACCTACAAGTTTGACACCACAAAAATTGGAAGAGAAAGGAGTAAAAGGGCTTCATTATAGTTATGATGGAAAATACACTAAAGGTCATAAGTGTGCTGAGAAGACATTATTATACATAGATTGTGAAGAGGAGGAAGAAAAGGAACAAGAAATGTCAAAAGAAGGGTATATACTCCAGGAACAAAACCTAGATAAAGAAGAAATGAATCCAACCATATCTTGTAATGCATTGGCTCGAATTACCACTCCTCAAACAATTAAGATACAAGGACATATCAAGAAGAAAAAGGTAATAATGTTTATTGATTCAGGAAGTACCCATAATTTTATTCATTTTAAGAAAGCTAACAAATTGAATTGCTTCCTGTATCCAGCACCATAGTGTCAAGTGATGGTTGGAAGTGGAGGAACCATAAATTGCTCTAGAAAGTTCCATAATATCAGCTATACATGGGAGAATATGTATTGAATAGCCCAATGCTTTCCATTCCAATGGGTGGTGCTGATGTTGTACTAGGAGTCCAATGGCTACAATCCTTCGGTACAATAGCTTTTAATTTTCAAGAACTTTTCATGAAATTTTGTGCAGAAGGAAAGGAAGTTGAATTAAGGGTTATTGCAGGGAAACTGGGAAAGATAATTAGCTCTAACGGTATGACAATGCTTCTAAACAAGGAATAATGAGGTGTAATTGCACAATTATGTTCACTAGAGGTTCCCACGTCCAAAGAGTCTTGAACAATCATTCCAAGGTATTTGAGACTTCCAAAGGTCTCCCACCTATTCGTGATCATGATCATGATATTCATTTTATTCTAGGAAGTGTTCCTCCAAACATCAGTCCGTATAGAAATCCCTATGCTCAAAAGAGTGAAATTGAATGTATGGTTGCAGAAACACTAGAGGCTGGTATAATTCAGCCTAGTCAAAATTCTTTCTCTACTCTAGTAGTATTTGTGCATAAGAAGGATGATTCATGGTACATGTGTCTAGATTATAGGGAGCTCAACAAGCTCACTATTAAAGATAAATTTCCCATTCCTGTCATTGACGAATCATTGGATGAATTGCATGGATCAATTTACTTCACCAAGTTGGATCTTCATTCAGGATATCATCAAATCAGAATTAAGACTAAATACATTTCCAAAAGAGCATTTAGAACTCATGAGGGTCATTATGAATTTTTGGTCATGCCTTTTGGCGTGAACAGTGCACCTTCTACATTTCAAGGTTTGATGAATTCCATTTTCAAACCCTTCCTTAGAAAATTTGTGTTAGTATTTTTTGATGATATACTAATCGATAGCAAGTCTTGGAAGGATCATGTTGGACATGATGACAATGTGCACAAACTAATAGAGGAGAAACAATTATATGCAAAAAGCTCTAAATGTTTCTTTGGAGTACAAGAGGTGGAATATCTGGGTCATATTGTATCTCATGAAGGTGTTATGGTGGACCCTAGCAAAATTAAATCCATTAAGGAGTGGAAAACACCCACATCCATAAAGCATCTGTGAGGATTTCTTAGGTTGACAAGGTATTATTGCAATTTTCTTAAGAATTATGGAAGAATAGCGGCACCAATAACAACATTATTGAAGAAAGATGCATTTTCATGGAATCCAAAAGCAACAAAGGCCTTCGAACATGTTAAAGAGGCAATGTGCCAAGAACCAGTCTTAGGTACGTTGGACATCACAAAAACCTTTATTGTGGAATGTGATGCTTTAGGAAATGGAATTGGTGTTGTCTTAATGCAATATGAAAGACCCATTTCTTTCAAAATTCATCTAATCAAAGGAAAGTATTTACACGAAGCTCTTTATAAGAAGGAAATGTTGGCAATACTACATGCACTTAAGAAATGGTGATCCTACTTAATGGGAAGACACTTCAAGGTAAAAATGGATCATGATAGTCTTAAATACTTTTTAGAACAAATATTATCCGCTGAAGAGCAACAAAAATGGGTCAAAAAGATGTTGGGTTATGACTTTGAAATCATCTACAAAAAGGGGAAGAAAAATGTTGTTGCAGATGCACTCTCAAGAAAGGATGAGGATGTGGAAGCATTGTTCTGCATCATTTCTATTATCTAACCAGATTGGATAAACGAAGCAAGGGATGAATGGAAGAATGATGAAGAAGTGTGGGCACTCATTCAAAAGTTACAACAACATCCCAGTACATTTGATACATTTAGCTGGAAAAATGATTCATTACGGTACAAAGATTGCTTATACCCATGCAAGAATTCCCAACTGAAACAAAAGATTGTTATGGAATTGCACACGTGTCCCTTAGGAGGGCACTTAGGATTCTTAATATGCTACCATGGGGTTAAGAAGGATTTTTTTTGGGATGGCCTTAAATAAGATATTCAAAATTTTTTGGCGGAATGTTTTGTTTGCCAACAAAATAAATTTGAAACAATTAAGATCCCATGTCTATTACAACCTTTATCCATTCCAAGCCAATGTTGGAAGGAGGTTTTAATGGATTTTATCACAGACTTACCCAAGTATGAAGGAAAGAGTGTCATCATGGTGGTAGTTGAAAAACTTACCTAGTATGCACACTTTTGTGCATTATCGTATCCATTTAAAGCCAATACAATTTCTACTGCATTTATGGAAACAATTCAAAAGCTACATGGAAACCCAAAGATTATTGTAAGGTGATAGGGATCCTATTTTCACTGGAAATTTTTGGACAGAATTATTTTCATGTCTCGGTACTTAGTTAACTCATAGCTCATCTTATCATCCTCAATCTGATGGGAAAACATATATAGTAAACAAATGTTTGGAAGGATATCTTCATTTCTTTGTATCTGATAAATAAACACAATGGGTCAAATGGTTGCCTTTGGCTGAATGGTGGTATAATACTTCCTTCCATACTGCCGCAAAAATGACCCCATTTATGGCACTTTGTGTATATCATCCACCGTCCATCACATCATATTTAAGAGAAAATTCTAAGGTTCAAGCAGTGGAACATGACATTGAGCATCAAGAACAAGTTCTCCAACTCTTAAAGGATAACCTCATGTTGGCATAGAATAGAATCAAACAACAGATAGATCAAAATCACAGTGAAATAAGTTTTGATGTACATATTTGGGTATTCCTATGGCTACAACCATATAAACAAATGTCCCTCAGGTGAGCTAAGAAGGATAATAAATTATCACCAAAGCATTATTGTTCATACAAGGTGTTGCAAAATATTGGTACTATGGCATACAAATTGGAGCTTCCTGTAGCTTCATGAGTGCACCCAGTTTTGCATGTTTCATGCTTAAAGAAGGTTATAGGTGACAAGCTCCTAGTTCAAACAATATTGCCAGAACTTGACGAGGAAGGAAAAATCATATTGGAACTAGAGGCAATCACAGAAACAAGAACTTGACATCTACGGAATCAATCAATTTCGGAGTATCTCATCAAGTGGAAGAACTTATCCGTTGAATATTCCACATGGGAGGATGAGAGTTTTATGCAAAAGCATCTAGAACTACTCTTTTCGGAAGGACAGGGGCATTTTAGGTCCCTATAATACTAGTGATTGCCCCATTACTATTGTGATTGTATGTCTTATTGTTATAATTTTGCCCCTATTGTCCCCATATTGTTATTAGTGTGCGCCATAGAAACTGACTATTGTTATTGTTGTGCCCTTATGTTATTACTATTATTTTGGCTTGATTATATTGTGACCCCTTAGACTATTATATATAGAAGGGAGGTTTAGTCATTTGTATCATCCTAGAATTGTTCATTTATGTAATGTAAAGGAGGTTGCCCCCTCAAAGAGGTTGAATTCTAGGGCGTTGATCTATCTTTTCTATCTTTTTGTGAGCTGGTCTCCTAACAAATTTAAGGATAATTAAATTACCCATTATTTTTGTGCCATTGTCAAGGAGGTGTATATAGGATTCTATTTCTGATTTGCATATAATTTTAGGTGCATTTCGCTTTTTATATGCATAGTAAAACTAATTTATGCATAGAGAAAGGGATTTAGGGTGAGTTTTGTAAGTAGATTTAGAAGTTCAATTCCAACATCACCACTAACCCCTACTAGACCTCGTAATGCCACAACATCCACTCATACTTGTATTCCATCACTTGCAAGTAGAAATAGACTTGTCGAGGTGCATAGATCTGAAATTGAACTGAAAGATTGACTTTCCTCTACTGAAGTTGTGGTTAAAGAACCTACATCCCCAACAGAAGGAGTAATTTTCCCCTCTTATACAAGAGACAAACTTCTAGGACAAGAACTAGAGGTCCCTAGTGAAGAAGAAGAATAAGAAACTTATTATAACATACCATTATTAGAGGAACCTTAAAGAACATATAGACAATCATATTATAGAAACTTATATTAATTGTAAGTAATCTTCAATGGTAGGGCACAGAGAAGGAGAATTTAATAATGTAAATGATGAACATAGGATTTGAGGTGGAAGAGGTAGAGGATAAAATAGATGAGGAGGTGAAGGTCGAGGTGGTAGAGGTGGTAGAGGAGAACCAAATCCTTATGGATCTCACATCTTTGATTAAGATAACACTTCCAAAATTAAAAAAATCTCACCTTCCATATTTCCTAATTTCGATGGTTTGGGAAATGAGGACCCTGAAACATTTCCTTTTAGATATTTTTTTGGGATTCAAATCCGTTAAGACAATCATTCATGTATGAGCATTTCCATGAGAGGTAGTCGTAACTCACTAATTTCTCATGATTTTAAACAGTCTAGTTAGTAATCATTGCATCATTTTTTGGGATTCAACTGCGTTAAGTAAGTCATTCATATATGACCATTTCCATTAGAGGTAGTCGTAACTGATTAATTTCTCATGATTTTTTAATAGTCCACTTAACGCTCATTGCAATGGGTGATACTCATGTGGCTGAAGTGGGATTGAAACTAGAAAAATTAATCACATAGTGTTAGTCATCACTTCTTAGGCTTGGACCTGGTAACTAGGACTTCCCGAGAGGTTGCCCATCCCATATTGCCTCTAGCTCAATCGCGCTTAACTGTTCATTTTTCCTCACAATAGAGCCCACTTAACTTGCTACCCCATTTGAGAAACCTTAGCAATTATTGTGCCTCATGAACCATTCAATTAGATTTCCCTTCACTCTGCCATATTTAAGTATTCAATGGTTTTCATAGTGCATTATATTAGATATCATTTTTTGGGATTCAACTAGTGAACTAATTCATTCATCTATGATCATTTCCATGAGAGGTGGTTGTAATTGACTAATTTCTATAATTTTTGAATAGTCCACTTAGCACTGATTGCATTGGGTGATGCTCATAGGGGTGAAGAATTGGGATTCAAACTAGTGGAATGAATCACATAGTGTAAATAATCACTTCCGAGGCTTGCACTCGATTAGTAGGACTTCCTGGGAGGTCACCCATAACTATGGAGTTTTCCCCACAATAAAGGTCACCTAGCTTGTTACCCCATTTGTAAAACCTTAGCAAGTATTGTGCCTCATGAAGCATTCAAGTAGAGTTCCCTCCACTCTTTCGTATTTAAGTATTGAGGGGTTTTCGTAGTGCATTATATTAGATATCATTTTTTTAGGAATTCAAGTCCATTAAGTGAGTATTAATCTATGACCATTTCCATGAGAGGTAGTCACAACTGACTAATTTCTCATGATTTTTGAATAGTCCACTTAGCACTCATTGCATCTAGTGACACTCATAAGGGTGAGGAATTGGGATTAAAACTAGTGAAATGAATCACATAACATCGATCATCACTTCCAGGGCTTGCACCTGGTAGCCAGGACTTACGGAGAGGTCACCTAGTCCAGATTGCCTTTGGATGAAGCATGCATAACTATGGAGTTTTCCCCACAATCAAGCCCACCTAGCTTGTTACCTCATTTGTAAAAAATTAGCAAGTATTATGCCTCATGAACCGTTCAAGTAGAGTTCCCTTCACTCTTTTGTATTTAAGTATTGATGGGTTTTCATAGTGCATTATATTAGATATCATTTTTTTTTAATCCAACTCCATTAAGTAATTCATTCATCTATGGCCATTTCCATGGGAGGTAGTTTTAATTGACTAATTTATCATGACTTTGAATAGTCCACTTAGCACTCATTGCATCGGGTGATGCTCATAGGGCTAAATAATTGGGATTAAAACTAGTGAAATGAATCAAATAGCTTCAATCATCAATTTTGGGGCTTGCATCTAGTAACCATGACTTTTCGGGAGGTCACCCATCCTAGTTAACCTTTGGTTGAAGTGTACTTAATTGTGGAATTTTCTACACAATCAAGCCCACTTAGCTTGCTACACTATTTTCAAAACCTTACTAAGTATTGTGCCTTATGAACCATTCAAGTAGAGGTGCCTTCACTCTTTTGTATTTAAGTATTGAGGGGTTTTTATAGTGCATTATATTATATATCATTTTTTGGGATTCAAGTATATTAAGTAAATCATTCATCAATGACCATTCCATGAGAGGTAGTCATAATTGACTAATTTCTAATGAGTTTTTAATAGTCCACTTAGCACACATTACACCGAGTGATGCTC
This sequence comes from Pinus taeda, assembly GCA_000404065.3. NCBI lineage: Eukaryota > Viridiplantae > Streptophyta > Pinopsida > Pinales > Pinaceae > Pinus > Pinus taeda. The sequence continues at coordinate 62,897 of APFE030954079.1, read as the reverse complement.
AAAGGGGTCAAGAAGTCGGATTAAAGCTAGTGAAATTAATCACATAGAATCAATTATCACTTCTGGGGCTTGCACCTGAGAACTAGAACTTCCTGGTGTTTCTGGGAAAACTAGTGTCCTTTCAATCGACAAGACCTCTAGGTTTGGCAGCTACCCTAGAAAAAAAAGTTCAAAGTAATTCAATGATTTCTTCTATGCACAATAGATAAGAGAAAGATGAGAGGACCAACCAAGAATTTCCACTTAATCCTTTGCTTTATCTTTCTCCCCCTTGACAGATCTTGTAACTCCTCTCCGTACTTATCCCACTTGAAGAGTACTTGTATAAACACAGTAGAAAAGAACCATCAAAGCATCTAAATCTGTTGTAACATAAACACTACATAATTAGATATATAATGAACATACAATAGCATTCACAAATGACAACATTAAAAATTGCGCAATCATATGGAAGAAACTTGAAGAACTTTATTAAATAGAAGGGAGAATTACAACCAGTTGTCTGATCTAACATCATCCTCCTAGCATCAATCCCTCTTCACCTCATGAAATAAAAATCTCACACCAACAATACAATGCTCTTTTCCTGAAAATACAAACTATCAGAAGTTCCTTGCAATTCAAAATATTCCAGCCTCTGGATCTCTTAGATGAGGGATCCATTTATAAATTCATGCAAGGGTGTGATTCATCTCTGGGGTTTTGATTACTGTCATTCCACTTGTTACAATTGATTCCACTTGTTACAATTGGTTCCACTTGGAGATTTCTTGGATCTCTTACTCATCCCTAGGCAAATTCAGAGAGGCAAGTGTCATAAGAGAAGTTTCTAGAAGATTCCATGAGTATCCACTTAACAAACTGTCTCGAAAATTTGTCCATCGTCGCCCATCGCACCCTACATAAGGCCTAATTAGTATGCATCTCACCTGAGCAATTTACCACTCAGTATGCATTGTACTTGGCCAGTGTAGCAGTCAATATGGTTCAGTTTGGGCCATTTCTGGATGGTTTTTCAGGTCAAACTTTTGGGAAATGATGTAATCAGATGACCATGTCCTTTTAGGTTATGACACAACTCTTTTATGGGTTGAAAAGCCCTAGTTTATTGACATATAAGATTGGGGTTGAAATGCCCAAATATGTCTATAATAGTTTCCCCCTAAAGCATGAAGTCGTAAATATTGATGTCGGGTAAAATGCTTTATCATGAGGATCCAAGGTTTCGAACTGGAAGGTGACTTGTGTAAGATACAACACAATACATCATCATAATATAATTTTTTCATGATTTAGATGAGGCGGGCATTCCCATGCTTAGCTTTATAATTCATTTCATGCAGATAGAACAACTAGTTGTCTCTATATGCAGACTAGTGATTCTTCAGATGTAGAGTCATCATGCTTGGTTTGGATGACCATCTATGTAGCTTCTTTGTACATCTGATGTCTTTATATCCCTGAATATATCGCAACTCGGATGGATGAAACTAGATCTGGGGTCTTCAAAATCATTCAATCTTCACCCAATGTACAAGTCAATCCATGTGAAGAGATGTTCTGAAGTGGAACATGGAAGGACATCGCCTGATTACCAACCAATAATGTGGGCTGTTAACAGATGTGAGAGGAATCACTGTTAGTGATAATGACCCTCCAGGTACTACAGTACAATTCACGTGGTGTGAATATATGATCTAACGTTGAACATCATGCAAAATCTTTCGGTCGAAGGCCATTGATGTCAACCTGTCACCAGAAGTGACAAACTTGCCATTGTGACATGCAAGATTCAAAGCATCGAAAGGAGTGTTTCTAAGTCAACTTCTTGGATAAAGAGATGATGTCAACAAGAAGCAACTCGTCATAATAGGGCCTTGATGTTTCCCACATCTATGGCATGAAACGAAGCAAATGATTTCTGGAGGTGAAAATGATCTAATGACACAAGGTTCAGGAATGGTGGTCATGAAAGGATGAAGGTTGGAGGTATTGCAGTGGATGAGCCATTAACTGGATTTTGGTTTCTCAACTAAATGACTTCTCTTGAACATGTCGGCGACACTAAGATGGATTGGTAGAATTAACCCAAAAATATGGATGGTGTGTAAGACCAATGGTTAGATGACCGGTGAAGGAAATAACCCAACCCGACTTAATAATGGTGATGAAGTGAAAGTGTCATGTTCAAGAGAAACCTGCTACCATAATTTTCTTCAAGTTTCTTCCCTTTTTCCTCAGTCATTGCTGACCAGTACCTCTTTATTTTTGTCAAGCTTGAGGAGGATAACATATGCTTGTTCTATAATTTGCCCTTCGGGCAAACCTGTCACTATGTTTTAACGAGTCTAGTGACAGTGAAACTCGGTCTTGTCTAGAATGGACAAATTTGTCACTATTGTTTTAACGAGTTTAATGAAAAGGATAACTCGGTCCTTTTCATTTGTAGAGAGTTTTAAAAGGGATGAAAAGAAGATTCCAGAAGTTCTTTTTCATAGAATAATCCCTTAAGTCTGGAAAAGGGTAAAATAATACAAAAGGGATGACTTTTCCGATCACTTTAACGAGCTGAAAAAAGACAAGAACTCGCACTTTTTCGTAGGATAATCCCTCGGGTCTGAAAAAGTATAAAATTATATAGGAGGGATGACATTTCCAAGCACTTTAATGATCTGGAAAGGTCAATTGCTTGACAAAGTTTTCATATTTAACGAGTCTGAAAAGGGTTTAAAGGAGTCTCGATTTTGAGGAATGAGTGGTGTCTAGGGTAGCAATTGGTTCTGGGTAATCTTGAAACTTCTCAAAACATGGTAATTTCTTTAAAGAGGCTAGCTAACAAGACCGCTCATCACAGTTGTTCCTAAAAAAGGATAAACAACCAAGTGGAAGCGTATGATCGACCAAAAGAATGGAGGTGATGGGAGGCACACAACCAAGGCTCAAAAGGCTGATAGCATGGCAATCAAAAAGGTTAATTACTTTAGGTGGGTTCATTTTTTAACGAGATTGAACCATGGGGGAACTATGCTCAGTGGTGGGTTTATTTTTTAACGAGCTTAAACAATGGGGGAAATATGCTCGGTGGTGGGTTTATTTTTTAATGAGCTTAAACCATGGGGGAACTATGCTCAGTGGTGGGTTTATTTTTTAACAAACTTAAACCATGGGGGAACTATGCTCAGTGGTGGGTTTATTTTTTAATGACCTTAAACCATGAGGGAACTATGCTCAGTTTTTAGTTTTCTTTTTTGTGCAAGCTAGAAATGACAAAATTATGCTTGAAACAGTGATCAAAGATGTTGAATTCAATGTTTAGCACATTATATTCTTTTGTCTGTCATTCAACCTGCTCAATCACTCCATCAAATTGATTATAAATACACATATATGTACGAAAAATTAATTAAAACTAACATTTTACTTGAAGTACGTGAATAGTAACCATAAAAAGTAGTTTTACCTTTCACTTTTATCATTTAATTCCAAATTTGGGATTTTGGAGATCTGGAGTGGTTTTCCCCCTCAAATTTCACCAGTTGATTTTAGGAGATTTGGTGGACCATATTTTGTGCAGTCAGGACTAGGTAGGAGCTAACCCTAAGCTCTTCATTTTCATTCCACCTTTTCTTGATTCTGAGCATGTTTTTTCTAAATTTTCGGGCCCCTGGGTTTTGAAGATTTCATTCCCCAACCATCGCACCTAGTCTGCATCGAAAGGTGTGATGCATACTGAGTTGTATACTAGTCAGTCAGTGTGCATCTCATCTTGCTCAGATGTAGGATGCGATGGGCACAGAAAGAAATCCTTACACAGTGATTTTTCATCAAATTTTTTCCTTTTTTGCTCAAATTTGGATCCTAACTCATATTTTGTCTGTATTTTAGACATTTTTTGGATCAAGATGTTTGTCACATGGCATGAGCAAGAACATGAAGAGGATGACATGATTGCTTTACATGACTAGGGTACAGTTGATGCTTTGAGGAATTGTGGCTTGCTGAAGTTCTTCCGTAGATCTAGCATGAGGCAATAGATTAGTTTGTTGCAGTATTTTCTCGATGGTTTGGATGTGATCGACTAGGTCCTCCAGATCAGAGGCAAATCTATTCCATTGACAATTGAGGACATTTACTTTCTGATGGGATTTTCAAGGCATGGTGCCCCTATTTCACTATCAGGATTCACTCGTGGAGGTGAATCCGTGAAAGATTACATTCACCAGTTCTACAGGGATGGTTCTCAGCCCAGTTGAGATGGTTAGATCAATATCTAGGATGTCACTGATCGGCCCTTGAAGACCATTTTATTTATATTTTCTAAATTGGTTGGCAGTGCGACCTTAAATTTGGCGAACAGATCTTACATGCAGTATGCCCTAGAATGTCTGGAACTAAAGGTGTTCAACTAGTGTGAGGTGATACTTCCTTTCATAAAAGAACAACTCTCCAAAGTAAAGAATTGAAGGACCATGAATTTTGGCTACATATCCATATTGACTACTTTCACTTTGCAGAGGATTCCACTGATGCAGCCTCGGAATATTTCAGTGGGATTGTCAGCATCGAGGGAACCACGAATGCATAGATGGGTTGATCTTATGGCCAGACATGCTGACCACTCACAAATTTGCTTCTCTGATGCCTTTATCGAATGGTTCCACTGTAAGGAGATGGTATTTGCAGAGTATCCATACGTCGGGATGGATTTCCGAGGCGACCTTGATTTGGCATTACCAACTAGCGAATAGTGGACTGCTATAGGTAAAATGATTCGACCACATCTTTTTCTATCAGTTTTATAATTTTTTTGTGTTTTTCAAGACTAATCAAACTTGTATGTGTGTGCAGATATTGGACCATTGTGACCAGTGGTACACCCACGGGCGGCAGATGATGCTCTAGCAGGAGAGGCTATAAGGAGGGTCTTCCTTTGGGATCTGGACATATCGGATACCCAAGCAGTGTTGCAGGATCACATTGAGGGCCTCACCATCGATATTCAAGATGTCAGGAATGATGAGTTACCTTTGAGGTTATAGCGCCATACTACTGGAGTACCGAGTCACTGGACTAGACTCCTTTGCATGATAGCACAAGCAATGACATGTTATCACCAACATCATTATTCTAGGATGCTTTTCCACATTCATTTTTGAGTTTCTTGGTTAGATGACTAATTTTTTCTTGGACACAAAATATTTTGTAAAAACTATAAACAGTTATCTATTTTTTATTTTCGGAGTTTTATTTTGGTTAACTTATGCAATCCTGATGCAAATGTTGATGTTAAATTCTTTCTTCACAAATGCTACAAATGTCTATTTAACACATAGTTTTCTAATGAATCATTCAAAGTGTTTAAGTTTCTAGAAATGTGTTGATATTGAATGGAATCAAAATGTCTTTCCAAAATCCTGACTCTTAGGAACATGCGATAAATAGTTGGGTTCTGAACGGAATAAATGCCAGTAAGCTATAGAATGACGAGTTGCAAATCTAGCCTGACAATGAGTCGGCATATGTTATGTAAAATGGCATCAGAGAAAAGTTCAATCAATGGACTATACTCAGTGATGTTGTTCATCAATTGACCAATATGTATCCCCCTGAAACTCACTAACTCACCGCTTGGAGTGAAAATGGCCAAGGCTGTAGAAGATAGGTTCTGCATACTACTACTAGCTCCATCGACTTACCCAACAAATGGTTCCAAAAAGTCTAACATCTACAACAAATGCAAAGTGGATTACCTAACCAAAATGACAACTCTAAAAGAAAACAAAAAATGAAACAAAAGCATATGTACAATTAGTTTACTACACTTAATCAAGCATAGTAATGCTTAACATACAACTCGTTTCGGGGCTTGTTGTGCTATACAACAACCCCCCATTTCATAAAGTTTTACTTTAGAAAACTATAATATGAAATGGGTCCCTTTTAGATTAAATTGGTATTAACCTATCACTCCTCTAAAGGTCTGGAAACAAACGAAAAATTATAAAACCCTTTTTGAGTTAATAAATAATCACTCTTATAATAAAATGAATAATTCTTTATTATTGTGATAAAGTGATCACAAGATCGCATATCGCAATAACAAAGGATGCATAAAAAAAACCCATTCATTCTCCCCAATGCGACAAGCGCGAGTAACCAGCGGTTATCAGGAAAACAAAAAGCAAAAGGCCCCTCTCCTTGCTCCGATGCGATATCACTATCGGCAATCGGGGAATGCGATATGAATATAATGAAACTCTCCTCCTTGAAGCTCCCGATGCGAGTTAAGCGATATCGCTATCGGTGATCGGAGATTCCACAATAACTTTAATAAAACTGCCCAATGTTTCCTCCGATCGCCAATTGCAATAAAGCCAAGCGCGACTTTCGAAAAGGATTGATATGGCTTCGATATATTGTATTAATTATTATTAAAAGCCTTTTCTCTTCTCGATAGTGATTCACTTGCGTCCAACCGCCAAATAATCAAATCCATGCTTAAATGATTATTCAGCAAATAAAGGATATAATGAGCATTTAAATGATTGACAGGTTTAAACGGCCAATTAATGGAGCAATTATGCCTAAATCCTTTCAGAGATTGTATCCGCGAGAGCCTTATGATAATCTTCCATTATTCATTGATTGGCACAATTCCTCCATACTTGGTTTTCACCATCTATTCTCTGCATTACGTTCATTTTATCTCTTGTGCAGAGCTTTTCCACAGTAGCGAATTCAGACCCAATGGGGAAGAAATCTAAGAAATCTGGAACATCTTCAACTTCTACGGTAACAGGACAACATGCCACCGATCCAGGACCAAGAAAAAAGGGATTAATCTCAGATACCACATTTCTCAGCCTCGGAAATACTACTTGGCAGAGCATTTACAACCTGGTTGAGGCCGAGGAACCTCCGCAAACATCGGTACAAGCTACAACAGGCTCAAGCCGTAATTCTGATGCTACTATAAAAGATTTTGTTGATTCCTACCTGCACAGGATAGCGGCTCAAGAGCAAATTCTTCCATATACGGATGTGGTGAGATGGGCCATTGAAGAAATTCCAATTACAAACAGAGCATTCTGCACTATTGATGGGAGAGTATTCGGTTCATTTCAGCCCAATGATTTGAGACAAATGTACAGTTTGCCCGAACTAGAGAAGAAGTATAATAAAGCATTCCTGGAGAAGATTAGAGATGAAAATGAGACTGAATCAGAGCTTATACGGGAATGGAGACAGAACCCGGTGAAACACAAACATGAGTCTTCGGGTAAGTACCCCGTCAATTCCTTATGTTATCCTTATTGTTATGTTGGAGCCATGATGTGTCGGATATGGGGATTGCATGATTCTTCAAAATTTTCCATAGAGATGGTACCTTTGATGGAAGCAGCATGTAATACTGAAATCATGGATTGGGGGAATATATTATTGGATAGGTTGGCGACAGCTATTCTTGACTTCAGAAACAAATCCCGTGTTACTGATACGTTCATCCCTCCATTTTACTTTAGTGCCTACATTTTAGAGACCCTCTGTTTTAATTCTGAGTTTCCTGTGTTAAGGTGGAGATGGACTCCACAGGACCCTATGCCCATTCATATCTACCACTAGAAATTGTGGAAAGCTCATTATAAACACCACTTATATCAAGTCTGCAATGGATTCATGCTACCTATTTACTATGCAATTTTTCATAGACCTACTCCTAAGATCTCCTCTTAGGCAGAGATTGACTTGACAGCCTTAGGAACCCGGTTTGGAGAAGAAAAAATCACTTATGTAAGAGTTTTCAGCAGTAATGTCAGGCCTCATATCCTCCCCTTGTATATACCAGACAAGCTATTAGCTCGAGAGATAGCATATCAGCTTACAACCACATTAGCTACAAAGACTCTCAGGAATTCAAAGAAGCAAGTTTTGCCTCCTTTTCCTCTAAGGTGTGGCGTCTATACTCTGCATGATTATAAACATGCAGAGAAAGAGGTGGAAAATATTAATATACTAAGTCTCACCAATCTACTTTATAGACGCTTTCATCCGAATAAAGTCGTCTATAATGTTCTAGACCAAGCCAAACTCACTAAATTTGAACATAAGGAAGATGAGTTTGATGACCTATTTTCCTCAGCCGAGTCGATATTTCAAGTGCAACAGATAGCTAGAATGAGATACCATGATGACGGGTTAGTTGAATTTAACAAACTTAGAGAACAGAGGTTGCAAACTTTGCCTCCAGATTTGTTAGCCACTGCCACAATGATACAATCAAGCGAGCCTGAGCAGCAGCTTACCAACGAACCTCCTGCTACATCTAAAATCTTTGAAGAAGTCCAAAGAAGAGAGCAGGAGGAATTCCGGAGGTTAGAATAGGAAGAGGCAAAGAGGAAGGAACATGAGGAAACACAGAGGAAAGACAGAGAGGAAGCAGAAAATAAAGAACAGGAGAGAATATGGGAGGAGGAACAGAAAAAGCAGCAGGAGCAGAGCAGCAAGGAGGTGAGTGTCAACACTCAAATTGACCCAAGATTGCTCCAGGAATGGCAACAATGTAATTCAATTATAAGCAATCTTGAGAGCTCAATGGATGCCGATACATCCAAAGCGGCTGATACACAAGATACATCATCAAAGGAGGTTCCAAGCAAAGCAACCAGCGCTCTACCCTTGACTACAGAAGTAGAAATAATTCCCAAGGATCCTTGGGATCAAATTATTTTGCAGGTGGAGGATATTCCTCCATTGGATGTTTTCTATAGCCCAAAACACAGGGCTGTAGTAAAGTGACAGTGAAAAAGGAGAAGGATTGATCAACCTTCCCTATTCCCTGAACAAACTGTAACAGTCGATGTGTTGTGGAAGGAAGAATTCGACCCCTCCGATGACTTGACAAAGTTGTCCCAATATGCTGGTGCCTATTCGGAAACCACCATCGATAAAGCATCGGAGGTAAGCAATTTGTTGAAAGAAAAGGATCAAGTGATCGCTTCACTACAAACACAGCTATTGGAGGAACAACGGAAGGAAGAACAACTACAACAGCAACTGTCTATGCAGTAACAATTAAATAACAAACTCAACAAATAGTTGCATGAAGAGAAATAGAGGGCCGATTCGGGAGAAATTCAGCGACAGAAAGAATTATCGGAAGCATTAGCTAAATTGAAGGCAATGAATGAATAGATGGCAAAGAAAAAAGATGAACAAATTGCTCAATTATCAGCTCAAGTAGAGAAGTTCAAGAGTCTTCCCCAGTCTGCTGATTTTAGAGCAGAGGCAATATAGATTAATAAGGCACTAATAACACAAATAAGATTGTTGTGTCATGAAATTGCCCAAGTTGAACCTCTGTGTGACATAACAACATCTATAATAGACAAATCAGTTGATGCCAGGCAAGATTTATATCAAGCCGATGAGACTTTAATAGATTTTCTTATTTGGCAGGGCACTAATAAGGGACAGGCAACAAACTTGCCAAAAATTTTAGAATCCCATAAAGAAATTCTATTCATGGAGTGGCAGTTCCAATTAATGAAAGAAGAGAGAGCAGTTTCTAGGTGCAAATTATCTACGAACAATTTGATTGACTTGATTAACAATACTCTCTATTTATCTAACATGATCTCTCAATGTACACCAGGTAAATTATTATCAGCCAAGACATTGGAGCAATCATGTCACCGAGAGCTAGAAAAGAATGGGAGATTGATCTCAGGAATTAAAAGTTTAACTTGGGACACCTATTGGTTGTTCCTAGTAAAACCATACAGCCAGAGAGCCGTCCTCAAATGCCTAATGGATGCAATCGGGTGTATCATTCCCGATATACATTATGCCACCTATGCTGCTCAAATCAATTCGCACCTCAGCCGCCCTCAAGAAGTCGATCCAATTCTAGCAATATGCTAACTCAGGACAAAAAGCAAACATCCAGAATGATGAATCATGTTGCTGATTACCAAATTGTTGTGGGGGAGATATTCAAGATCGGATTATACCAATTTAGTAGCATTTTAATTTTGTAGTTTGTTAGCTTAGTTTAGTATTTATAGACCCTTTCATGTATTTAGAAAGGGTCGTAAGTTTTTGTATATGAATTAAGCCTGAAGTTGCACTACTGTACTTCAGGCATATTCTTTAATGAAAACTGGACCAATCTTTCCAAATTTTGATAATGAAGCTTTTATGTGGATGTGCACTATTGCCTTTATTTAAAAGTATTTCTGAGTCGGAAGAAGGAATTCAAATTGCGATTGATGTTGGGAATGATTTGCAGCTCATATGGTACTATTATCTATATCTGAGTTTATTCTTTTTATGTGAATTGTTGTTTGATCATTCTTGCTATTATTGAATATGTGAATGTGTTTTAACAGTAGACTTTATACTTTCCACTATTGGATGTTTACAGTTTGTTATTCTTCTAATCATGCATGTATCAGTAATATAAAAAAGAGAAGCATAACAATGTTTTATCAATTACTTCCTTCAACTATTTGAACGAAGGAATTATCATTTAAATGAATATCTTTGTTTATTGAATAGTGTCGTCTATATGCCTATCAGTGAACATAGATCACTAAACGTTGCACTTAAGAATAGAAGCTTCCCGGGATAAAATAGTCATCTACGTTTTCTCTCATAGAGTAAGTCCTCCATTTATTATCACTTATTAGAAAACCAATCATTCATCCACCCCCTTTATTCATTACTGGGAAACTGGTCCCCTTTATTCATTACTGGGAAACTGGTCCCAAATGGAAATGGAGCTGTATTAAGGTCCGGACCGGGTGGTTATCCCCTGATGTTGATGTAACGATTTTCAGGGAATCAACATTTTTGGCACTAGAAGGAGGGATATCAACTATGAATGGTGAGTAAATCAAAACCTACAGACCATTCACAGAGTAAATCACCCTCCACCTCACCTCGGACCTCTCGTTTGCATTCTGAAATACCAGTGTCCAAACCAGAAGAAGAGGGATCAACTACCACTGCTCAACCCCACTATACTTCAGAACGTGTAAGGCCACAGTCCCCTGAAGTTTAGTCTATCATCCAGAAACTTCAAGGCTTCTCCATATCACCTCAGAGATCTGAAGTATCTCAAGGCAGTGAGACTTCGCAATTCTGCCTACCTCATCCTCTCACCAGACTTCAAAGTGAAAAAATCGGCATTGAACCAGCTGAGTTGCCTTTACCCCAAAGGAAAAGGGGTAAAAAGAACACTGAAGGTTTTGGTAGTGAGACCTTTTCTCCGTCATCTTCCATCTCATCATCTCTAGTGCGAAGTCAAACATCCACTTCCCCATTACATATTATTATTCACCAGGGGTCACCACCTTCAACATCACAATCTTTTCAGTCTTCATTTCCACCTCCACCCCAAACACCTGGAACACCTTAAGCAATCGTTGGTACTCCCAATATGGCTCAGAATCCATGGAACAGTCCTGGTGGAGTCCTTATGCCTGCACGATTACATCCATTACCTGATAATCCTGAGAAATGGTTACCAAACTTTAATCCAGATGCTGGAACATTGGCTGAGGAACACATAAATAATTTCATGCTGTCAGTTAATCTTAAAGGAGTAACAGAAGAAGATGTTGTAGTTAGGCTTTTCCCCTACATGTTACAAGGATCAGTGGGGTCTTGGTATCTTTCCTTGCCCTCTGGATCCATTACCAGTTGGAATACCTTTCAGGAGTAGTTTCTTACCAAATATGGCGATGATAGATCCTTGGCCACACTCATTAATGACCTTTCGAATCTAAGGATTGAGTCTAGAGAACCAATTAAGGAGTTTAAATCCCAATTTAATAAACTCTTGAATAAAATCCCTACCGATTCCAAGCCAAGTGAATAAATTAGAAGCGAGTGGTGTATCACAGCCTTACCTTGAAATATAGCCATTTTTGTAGATAGGGCTGGAAAACCTACTTTGGCTGAAAATATGAAAGAAGCCCTCACTGTCGAAAAACGTATAATCGCTTTGGAAAAGAAAGCTGCTCTCAAAGATAGGAAATCCAAAAAGTGTCTTTCAAGGATGATTCAAAGAAGAAAATAACCAAAGATCCATACGATATGGAGGGTCTTAAAAAGGTCCTCAAAACAATGCCAAATGAAATGGTTGAAATTAAAAAGCAAGTAGCAGAAACTTCAACAAAGACACCATGTAGGAATTTTAAGAAACCTGAGTCAAAACCACCAAATGTTATATCTAATGCAGATTCAGACCCTGAAGAAGAAGAAGAAGATGAAACAATTACACCATCTGATGAATTTGAGGAAGAGGAAGTCGTTGAATGCCATGGAATGTGGGACTTCATATTGCCTAACTCCACACCGAAACTGAACAAGAAGCTTTTCCTATGACTACTAGGAGCAAAAGTGCCCCTGAACCTGTCCAGGCAAGTTCAAAGAAAAGGAGTGCAGGTACTAATACTACAAAGGAAAAGGTACCCACAAGGAAGCCAGCTGCAACAGTGCCTCAAAACCAACCATCATCCTCAAATATACCTTCAACATCAAAGACGTTGGTAATATCGGATTCAATGGATTACAATATTGTTGATGATATGAAGAAGACTAAGGAAAACATCACCATTTTTGAACTCAACAAATTAAAACATCAGCAGAAATTGCTTCTTAAAGAACAAAATGCAGTTCCTTCTTCGCCTCTTCCTAGTGCTAAAGCTGCAAATTATTCAGGACAACCACCTTCTAGTAGAGTTGAGGCTACTGATACAATTCTAATTGGAGACAAATCAAATTCCCATACCCCCCTTTCCTCTTAACCTACGAAATCTACAATCGAAATCTACACAACTGTTTGATTGACTCAGGGGAATCATCTAATATAATGCCAGCTTCATTTTGTTTGAAACTGAATATAGAACCCCAAAAGTCTTCAATTCACATTGTGTAGTTAGATAGAACCAAAGTCCAGGTCTTAGGGGAAATAAACTCCGTTACCATCAGGTTATTAGCTGATCCACAAGTGGTTCAAAGAATTGATATCTTAATCGTTGATATACCTGAGTTTTATGGTTTAATATTGAGCAGGGATTGGTTTGAGAAGCTCCATGGGTATATTTCTACTGATTGGTCTCATATGTGGTTGTCCTACAAGGGAAAGCCAAATCAAATAAAACTCAATTAGGAGAAACACATGACCCATACTGTCACAGATTTCGAACAGGAGAATCAACCAATTGCATTTAACAATAACATTTTGGGAAAATATTCTTCTCAATCATTCTTTGGCAATTATATTGCCCAACCATCTCCTTTCTCGATAAACAATTTCAAATCACAAATCGAAATTTTTTCACAAACTAATAGATCAAGATGTGTTAATGTTACTGAGAATTCTATAAATAAAATTGTTCATAATTCTTTATTTTTGTCTTTATATTTTGACAGTTCTAAATCTAGTGAAGGATCAAGAGCAGGGTGTACTTTAGTCAGCCCTGAGGGAGAAAAAACAATGTTTTCTTGTAGATTAGAATTTGAATGCACGAATAATACAACTGAGTATGAGGCCTTGGTGCAAGGACTACATAAAGCTATTGGCCTGAAAGTTCAATATTTGAAAGTGTTTGGCAATTCAGAGATTGTCATAAAACAAGTTCGAAATACAATCCATTGTCTCTCTAATCACCTCAAACACTATCAGTCTCTAGTCCAGGAACTTATATCTCATTTATTAGCATTCAATATTTCACCTATTCCCAGATCCCAGAATGCAGCAGCTGACTTGTTGGCCAATTTAGCTTCTAAACTCCTACCTTATGAAGATTATAGCCCAGATAGATTTTCAGTAGAGTTGATTTTTACTCCATCAATTCCTGACAATGTCACCAATTGGCGAGTGTTCAATCACGATGAAGACATCCTACATTTCTTAACTTCTGACAAGTCCTAGAACGATCAAATCATTGATGAAAGCGATCATGATCCTCAGATGAAAGAAAAGAATGAGGAAAAATCAATACCAAGACCTGTGGTTAAACTTGAAGATCTCGACGACATTAAGGACAGGTTTAAATAGGTAACTAATTCAAAAATCCAAAGTTCTACCTTAAGATTTTAATTGATAAATCTCGGCACTGAGAAGAACCCTCAAAATATCAATTTAGGACTAGGACTTTCTAAGGAAGAAAGGATAGCATTTATTAGATTATTAAGGAAAAATAAACATGTCTTCGCTTGGAAGTATGATGATTTAAAAGCATATGATACGTCAATCATCCAGCATACCATTCCAATGCTTTCTGAACAAAAACCAGTTCAACAAAAATTGAGAAAAAAACATCCAAACTTAGAGAGCCAGATAAAATCAGAACTCAATAAACTCTTGAAAGCAAAGATTATTTTTCCTGTTCGGCACTCAAACTAGGTCTCCAATATGGTGCCTGTTAGGAAAAAAAATGGCGACATCAGGATTTTTATAGATTTCAGAAATCTAAACAAGGCAAGTCAAAAAGATAATTTCCCATTACCTACCATGGAGCAGATACTCCATTCAGTAGGAGGTTCTGAGCTAATGTCCTTTGTGGACGGTTTTTCAGGATACAACCAAATTCTGGTCCATCCTGATGACAGACTCAAAACTACTTTTAGAACAAAATGGGGAACTTACACCTATCAGAAAATGCCTTTCGGACTTATTAACGAAGGAGCTACATTCCAAAGAGCAATGGATATAGTCTTCAAAGGATTGATCAACAAAACAGTAGTCGTCTATTTAGACGATATTACTGTATTTTCTAAAAAGAGATCCAACCATTTACATTATTTGAATCAAATCTTTGAACATTGTAGAAGGTATGGCATTTCACTTAATCCCAAAAAATCCTTCTTTGCTCTAAATCAAGGAAATCTCTTGGGCTTTATCGTTTCCAAAGATGGTATTTATATTGTTCTCGACAAGATTAAAGAAATTTTTGAAATCCCATTTCCTCATAATAAAAAATCCATGCAGTCATTTTTAGGTCAGATTAACTTTGTCAAAAGATTTGTTCCCTATTTTTCTCATATCATTTTACCATTACAAACCATGATTAAGAAAAAAACAGTGTTTATATGGGGGTCTGTCGAAAAGGAAGCATTTGATTTAATCAAACAATCAATAATCAATGCCCCCGCTTTAAACACTCCTAATTTTTCTAATCATTTTATATTGTACACTATCGCGCCTGATTCATCTTATGCAGCGGTACTCACTCAGATTAATGATCACGACTTGGAAGCACCGATTTCATTTATTAGTTCAAATTTTCATGGTGCAGAACTAAATTACTCCGAAGTTGAAAAACAAGCCTTTGCTATGTATAAAGCCATCAAACACTACAGGCCCTTCCTTCTAAAAGCCCATACAAAAGTTATAGTTCCTTTTTCTGTAGTAAGGCAATTACTGATCCAAAGGGAATTAGGTGAAAAAAGGGCAAACTGGGTTACAACACTTTAAGAATATGACTTGGAAATCAAGCCAGAAAAGATTGTTAGAGGCCAAGGTTTTTGCAGGTTATTAGCAGGAGCATCCAACATTTCAGAATCAGGTGATACATATCATATTGAAGAAATCAACCAGATAAGTATTACCAATTCTGAATCTCAATATGCAGATTTAATCTTTTATTTGAAAAATGGACATGCACCTCCTAATATTTCTTATAAAAACAAATGGGCCATTAGATTAAAGGCAAAAAACTTCATAATCATTGATGATGTGCTTTTTAGGCAAAATTATGATTCAGTTTTATTAAGATGCCTCGAAAAATCTAAAGCACAAAAGGTTTTTCAGGAGCTACACGATGGACCAGCCGGAGCACATTTTGGAGCTGACACAACAACTCACAAAATCATTCATGCTGGATATTACTGGCCCACCTTATTCAGAGATACCCATGAATATGTAAGTAAATGCCGAAGTTGTCAAATCTCTAGTGGAAGACAAAGGAAACCAGCTTTCCCTTTGCAACTAGTCAACATTGATCAACCTTTTGAACAATGGGGATTAGATATCATTGGGGAAATAACTCCACAATCCTCCAAACAACATAAGTATATCCTTACTGCTACTAATTACTTTACTAAGTGGGTTGAAGCAATTACGTTAAAGACAACAAACTCTGAAGGAATTATAGAATTTATAGACCAATTTATCATTACCAGGTTTGGTGTCCCAAATGCTCTTGTTTTTTATAATGCATCTTATTTCTATGGAAATTCCATGTTTGAGTTTGCTATTAAAAGAGGATTTAAATTGAAATATTCTGCAAATTACTATCCCTAGGGTAATGGTCTAGCAAAGTCTACCAATAAAAATCTACTCAAAATCATTAAGAGAGCTATCGAACAAAATCATAAAAACCGGCACAAATCTTTAATATTCGCACTGTGGGCTGATAGGATAACACAGAAGGCCTCTATAGGTACTTCTCCATTCAATCTTGTATATGGAAAAGAAGCAGTACTACCGACCAATCTAGCACTCCTTTTCTAGCCCTAGTTCAGTTTATTGAAGAAAGCCCCTCTTCTTCTATCCAACTCAGACATGATCAAATTTTAAAATTAGAAGAAGAGAGAGAGAAGGCCAAAATTACTCATGCTAAACATCAGTAGATAATCAAGTCATCATTTGATGCAGCTTCGTCTAGTTCTAAATAGTTGCAGGTTGGTGATCTAGTTCTGAAATGGGACAAAGCACATGAGGATAAAGGTAAACACACCAAATTCCAAAAGATGTGGCTTGGACCATTTCAGATCAGTGAAAAAATAGGCCATTCGACATTCATATTACAAGATCTATCAGGAAAGAGGGACTCTCTTCCTGGTAATGGCCTCATCTTACAGAAATTCTTCAATTGAGGAGGTAACCCCTTCTCTTTTAAATTCAGTAGGATTTGTATTTTTTAGGACCATTAGGAAATAAAGTTGTAAAATAGCTTCTATTGGCCTTTGTTAGATTGAAAAGTTGCTCAGAAGAAGTACTTTTAATATTTAATTTTGTAAAATAGAAAGCTTAAATGAAAGGGGACAATTTCTAGGAAATTAGGTATATTAACATTCTGAAAAGCCCATTTTATTTTTGTGAAAATCTTCTCAAGATTAGAAGTACTGTAAATCATTTTAATGTTTTCAAACTGGCCACAAAAGGGTTATCAATATCAAAACAGAAAATAATTCAATCTTAGCATCTTCAACTCTTACTTTGTCATCCATTTTATCTTAACGAGAAAATTGTCCATCCCATTCATCCAAGTTTATGATTACTCAGAGTGTAATTCTAAAATATCTGATATAAAGATAAGGGGTCTTATCACAAGCCTGCTTACCATGATCATTGGGAAATAGTCTAACCGACATTACCAACACTGCATACCAAAATAGGGTAATGGCTTATAAGCATAAGACAAGGGGTCTCATCATGAGCCAGCTTGTTCGATTAGATTACAACCAATGAATGGCATTGTCAAAACCGCTGCCAACCAAACCAGGACAATGGCTTTTTATCTTACAAAAAATGGAAAAGAAAATAAATACAAAATATGAAAACATGTTTTGAATTCATTCCTTTAATCATACTCTGAGATGGGAGGGGTCATGGACAATCAAATGGTTAAAAGGTATGCATGTCGAAACTATGAACGTTTGTTGGCAGCCGAGGCTCTAGCTGTGAGAAAGGAGTCAATCAAAAAGGCTAAGCTGGAAAGGTGTTTTGTTTTATCATTATCAACCAATAGAGGCCAATTTAAAACTTAGAATGTATTTAATTTTAACGAGAGAAGGAATTAGCGAAAAACATGCTCTTATTATATTCAGAATGTGTGTATACTTATTTATATTAGAATTTTCCTTTTTGATAAGATATCTTTTTCCAAAGAAAAAAACGAACTTTTTATTTATAAAAAGTTGCATATACATACACAGCTCTATTATTGTTATAACAGTTTTTCTTGCACAAATTTGCTCAAAAAAGAGAGATACTTCTCTTCCAGAGAAGAGATCAGTTCCCCCAACAATCTGTCATTTGCTTCTTTTGGTTTTCGTGAGTCTATCCTATTTCCTGTTTTGTGCTGACTGTATCAAAAAGCATCCAAAAAGAAAGCATATACCTCACATCCATAATCGACTGTAAAAACAAAATATTGTTTCAGCAGTATTTTATAATAACAAAAACCGAAAAAAAGTATGTTGATCCATTGTTTCTTGTTAGAGATTTTGTGCATATGGAGGTTGGTCCGAGACATAGCTTTCTCCATTGGTTTCCTCCCTTATTTTCCAACTGCCCACAGCTTGTTCAATACTGTCTTTAGAAAGTTTGTCTGCCATATCATTTCGCTCCCTGTAAATATGATGTATGGACATAAGATTAAAAGACATTTCAGAAGATGAATTTCTTCAAATAAAGGTTGTAATACATAATTTTGACATCTGGTACGTCTATTTAACCAATTGATTACATTTAGTGAGTCTCCAAAAATTTGAACTGTGAGGGTGTTTTTATGAATCAACCAGCATAAGAGAAATTTGAGAGCAGATAATTCGGCAAAATTATTTGATCCACTTCCCAATCCGATGGATGCTTTAAGAGTATGGGTATTGTTTAAATGAATAACGATGCCTGCACCAGCTTCGTTTTTCTGGGAGTCACCATCAAAATATGCCCAGGGAACCCATTCCTTAATTTTCTCCTCTTCCACTTTCCGAGGTTCCTTCTCATCCTCAGAATCTGGGGTATTTGAATATATGGATAAATATCGAACCATAATTTGGATTGCCTCTATTTATTTATCCTAAAAAATGTTTCTATTTCTGGCAATCCAAATTCCCCAACAGATGATGGGAGGCATATTCCTTAACTTCTTATCAGATATTTGGTTCCACCATTTTTTCCAAGCTTCGGATAGAGACTGCCCTTCCCATTGGATAGATAAATTTATGTACTTTGACACTTCTAACCATACTTTTTAATTGTTGGACATTCAATGAATAGATGATCCGTAGTTTCCAAATCATTTTTGCATAAAGTGCACCTCCCTGGACCTTGTTTATGTCTGGATTGGAGAATTTCCCAAGTTGGGACTTTCTTTTTAAGGATGCACCAGAAAAATAATTTTGCCTTTGCTGGGCATTTTAACTTCCATAGCGATTTTGCCCACCATTCCGGATCACCCCAGCCTTTTTTGGACATGAGAAATTTGTATCCAAATTTTGGAGAATAACTTCCGGTGTCCGCATAAGCCCAAATCAACTGGTCTGGTCCGACCTTTATTCTTACATTTGTTCTAGAAAGTTCAAGCTTGAAAGTCTCCCATTTATCCCACCAGCGAGGGTGGATATATAGTTGTTCGCCCGTCTTCCATGCTTGACCCCAGATAGATGAAGAACCTATCTTTTCCACCTTTTTTAAATAAACAATGCCTTTTGAAGCAAGGTGTCCAATCAGACCCGGGGATAGAACATAATTCTCACTGCAGCCCACCCATGGGTCCCTTCCGATTCGAATATTTTCCCAATTTCCAACCTTCCAAGACAGTCCTTGTTCAATAACTTTGAAGGCCTTAATCGTTGCTTTCCATATGGTGAACACCTTCCCACCCTTTTTTTTCAGATTCCTTATCCAATATTCCAAAGGGAAAGGATCAATATATTTCCTTTTTACAATTTTTGTCCATAGATTTTCGAACTTTACAATTCTCCACCCTGATTTTGCTGCCAGGGATACCGTAAAGGAATTCAAATATTTTATACCCCATCCTCCACATTCTTTGATTCTTGCCACTTTGTCCCAGGTGATCCATGGTAGAACAAACTCCTCCTTTGCTCCTGCCCATAAGAATCAACTGCAAATTCTTCTTATTTTTCCCAAGATCCCCCTGGGCACCCATGACAAAGAAGCCTAGAAAACAGGTGTAGCCAGAAGGACTGATTTTATCAGTGTTAATCTCCTCGCTCTAGAAAGCCATTTGAAGCTCCAATGAGTAATTATGGCTTCTATCTTTGCTACTAGCCATGACCAGCCTTGCTTTTTGTAATTGTCAGGTTTCAACCAAAACCCCAGTTATTTGAAGGGGTCACCCAGTTTTGAAGTCTTTAGAGGGAGGATGGCCGCAAGCTGGCTAATATCCTACCTAGTTAGGCCCTCTCCTATAAGCTGAGATTTTCTATAATTTACTAGCATACTTGTTGCCCTCATAAACAACTCAAGAACCTTTTTTATCTTTTTGAATTCATACAGACTTCCATTGCAAAATAGGAGTATATCGTCTACGAACATGAGATGCGTAATAAAAAGGTTTCCTGCCACCTCTAGACCTTTTATTGATCCTTCTCTTTTTGCTTTTAACAGTAGCTGACTTAAACCTTCAGCCACAAGGAGAAACAACAGAGGGGACAAGGGGCAACCTTGCCTTAAGCCCCTCTTCCCTCTGAAAAATGGAGAGGCTGCCCCATTAATGAGCACTACGAAACTGACATTACTAATGCAGCCCATTACCTAGTTTATAAAATCTATTTTAAAACCCAGGTGGGTTAACAACATCCGGATGTAGGTCCAGCTGATTCTATCATAAGATTTTGATAGATCAATTTTTACCACAACTCCTTTCTTTTTCATCAACTTAACGCTGTGAATTGTCTCCTGGGCCACACCTATAGCTTTGTGGAGCTGTCGACCATCCAGGAACCCAAACTATTCATTTGAGATACATCTGGACAGAATTGGTTTTAAATGATTTGCGATAGTTTTTGCTATGATCTTGTAGACACAATTGCATAATGAGATGGGTCTGAAATCTTCAAAAGATTTAGGTTCATCTTTTTTTGGAATGAGAGTGATAAATGTGGCATTGAAAGGAGCATATATCTGACCCTTCCTTCTGGATTCTTCCACCACCTCCATAATTTATGAGCCTATCTGCTCAAAAACTGTTGAAAAAACTCAATTGGCCAACCATCAGGGCCAAGGCTTTTGTTTTTTGCCATGGATTTTATTACCTTCTCCACTTCCTCCAAAGTAACCTCCCCCTGTAACCCTTTTGCTTCTTCTTCTTCCACATATTTGCGAAAACTTAGAGCTATTCTGATTACTTCCGCTAGAGAAGTCCCTCTCTGTTCAGAAAAGAGATTTTGAAAATGGCCCCTCCCCAAAGAAGAAAGTGATTCAAACGAATTTTCCTCTCTTCCTTCTTCATCTTTTAGTTTCCATATAGTATTCATAGTCCTCCTACCTTTTGCGTAGTTGTGAAAGAATTTTGTATTTTCATCTCCAGCCAGCAGCCATACTGCCCTGCTCTTCTGCCTCCATTCCTCTTCTTTTTCCAATAATATTTTGCTTCTCTACTTTTCTAGATTCATAATCCTCTCTTTTGAGTGCTATGATTCGTATCCGGGTGAGACGGGATTTTCAAGGACCCCAAGTTCCCTATCAATATTGATTAGAGCTTCATTTTGTTCCTTCTTCCTTTTTCTCGCCCATTCTATTGTGGCCTTCTTCAATATTTTCAGGTTTTCCATAAACAGGAAGGCCCTGTCTTTCATCGCCTCCCTGTTTGGATGTTGTCATGTTTCATTGAAGAGCTTCTTGAAAGATTCCTCCTACATCCAAGCGATGTTGAATTTAAAAGGGGCTGCAGGCTTTTTTGGGGGAGTGGCTAGTTCAAACAATATAGGGAAGTGATCTGAATTTCCTCCCTCGCCAATCCACTATCTAAACATCGGGGATCTGGAAGCAAGGTCCTCACTTAAGAAAAATCTATCCAACCTTTTCGCAATCCGGCCTTCCCTCGCCCTCCGATTCCTCCAGGTAGGCTTTAGTTTTTGCAAGTTTGCATCAACCAGCTTAAGCAAGCAGAGGGAGTTTTGAGAAAACTCTAAAAGAGGATCTTCCCTAGTTGAGGAACCCCAGGCTTCCACTCTCCCCATAGAGAAATTCAGGTCTCCTCCTATAACCAGGTTTTGGACTTTTCAACATGGGTTTTGCAATGAGGTTGTTCCAGAAAGAAACCCTCTCTTTACAGGGCCCATAAATGTTTAAGATGGTCAGAGGGCATCCAAGATCAGGGGTTAAGACCTCCATCCCCAATCCATTGGCAAAACCCCACGAGTTCAGATACTTAATTTTCCCTTCTCTAAACCCCACAGCCACACCTCCTGAATGACCATGGGAATCCAAAGCTTGGAACTGCCACGCCGGGAACAGGGTACCTAAAGAATTCTCTACTTCTGAGCTTGATCCTAGAGTTTCCTGCAGCATAATGAAGTCTGGATTGTACTGCTGCATCAACTCCTTTAGAGCTAGTTTTTTGGGTTTACTGGCTAAACCCCTATAGTTCCATGAGAGACAGATAATTTTGATGCCTTTTCATAGGGTTTCGCTGCTCTAATCACCCCAGAAGTTGACATCTACTTCCCATCCTCCATATCATATTTTTCCTTAACCTGTGCTTTTGATAAGAAATACTTTCGCCCCCTTGTCTTCTTTCTCGAGGCCTGAGGGATCTCCATACCTATGCCCCTGATCGGATCTGCTGCCTCGGGTCGTTTATCTAGGGAGCGGAGGTTATAGTGGCATTCAGAAGTTTTGGTCGGGATTTTGGACTCAATTTTGCTGCTTTTGTTTGCTTCCCCATCACAGTTTAGATAATTTTTTGGACAAAATGCATTTTTGGAATCAATCTCTTCAGGCTCTTTTGATGAAAAATTATGCACGTTGGATGTAATGCATTTTTCATTTTCTATGTTTTGAGAAAGCGAAGGAGAAGGGTTAGAGACCAAAAGCATACCCTTCGAGCCTTCCTGGAGATCTTTTGTGGCATCCAAGTCCTCCTCAATCAGATCCGCGAGGGGAAATTCTACTGTTTCCTGCCAGGGAATCTCCATTTGTTCTGAATCCTTATGATCCTCACACTATTCCTATTCTTTACCGATCTCTGTTTGATTCCCCTTAGCCCTGGGGGCTATCTCATCAGCTTTAAAAGGCTTTCCTTTATCAGATTTCCTCTGTCTCCTTCTGCGGCGATATCCCTAGGGGAAATCCTTTGCCAGATGGCCATGCTCATGGCAAATATGACACCTATATGGCAAATGCTCATAATCTAGGAGCTGGTCATATACTAGGTCTTTATAATGTATCCTCATGTTCCTCGGGATGCCCCCCTCTGGGGGTAGAATTACCAGAATCCTGGCCATGGCTTTGTTCTTGGTCTCTACAAATGACATATCTGCCTCCAGGAAAGTACCCAATGTATTGCCGATTGATCTGAGGACAGAGTCTACCCAGAGGAAGGGTGGCAGTCCTGGCGCCCTCACCCAAACTGGAAAGGTGTCTACCTTCTCTCTCTGAGCATCAAACAATGGAGTCCAACGTCTAAACAGCACAGGTCATTTACCAAAAGCCCAATTTCGTTCCAGGACCAAATCCACCATTTCTTTCTTGTCGAATTGTATCATAAACCAACTCTTCGCTAAACCCAATACTTTGAATGACTCTCCCAAATTCTTTTTCCACTGTTGTTCGGCCCAATTAGGAATGAAGTGTACCGAGAAGTTCTTCCCTCTTGCTTGACTCACCACTGTATTTTCTGCTACCTCCATTGCCTCCTCAATCTGAACGTCCACTCCAATTATCAAATTTTCTTTTGGGGATTGCTTTACTGCTTTTTGTTTTTTCTGTTTTACCCTGGAATTTTCTCCTTGAGTCCCTTCTCTGACTATCGCATCCTTCACCCTCCCTGATTCTTTTGAAGGTTGAAATGGGGTCTTTTCCCCATCTGGTTCTAGATCTAGGGCTTCTGCATGTAGTCTTTCTCCCCAAAATTTTCCGGAGCTTATCCCTTCACCGACCCCTTCCTTTGGCCCTTCCTTCTCTGGCTGCCATACTGCATTTTCACTCGGGACTTCCTTCCTTTCATCCTTCTGCTCCTTGCTCCCTTCTATCCCCTGATATTCTGAAATGGTTCCCCCATTCCTCATTAAGGATGTTCTTGATATGGCCTGAGGACTTCCTCCCCTCACGTGGCCGAGGTCCTCTTCTAACCCTGTATTTGAGATTTGCCAAGACCAAGGTTTGGCTCGCTGTCCGTAGACAACGTCTTCGAGAACTCCATAACTAAACTGAGCACCAGAGGGTTCGATTTGGGTACTTACTTGGGATACTAAGGGGTCTTCAGATTTCTGGCCCTCCTCTGCTGGGTGTGCTTGGTCCTCCTTGCTCCTTCGATCATTCAACCTCTGATTTCCTTTCAAATCGACGCCCTCTGAGACATTAGACCTCAGGATCTTCAGATCTGAGCTCTACTTCGCATTTTTGAGCAAGCTACACCCTCCAAAGAATAGATCCAGGTTCTGGGTTGAAAGCTCCTTACCCCAAACCGACAAAATGTCTTCCGGTTCAGGGTCCAGCTCAACAGATTCGCCTAGGATTACCATGTTTAAACTTCTTAATTACACTCTTAATTTACAGCACAGTCACTACGCTTCTCCTGCGGATAGCTGGCTTCGTCTAGGCGGTGATTTCATCAGATTCCTCCCGGACAAAACGACATTAGCTCTGTAGGCACTTCCCTTTCCCCCGGTTTACCTTTCACACCGTTCCCAGACCGTGCTTCGACCAAATGTTTGTTCCGCGCTGACCTAGCTGCTCACTTGTCGCCTCCTCCTACCTCGCGCTCCCGAACTACTTGTAATCCTTACACCTTATGCCTTAGGCCCTATCGGCCGCAGGCTTCGCTCCTGCGACCATTCGCTAGAGCCTGCGGTCTCCATTACTCCATTTTTTTATAAGATATCTATGTAGAGAAAGTTCAAATATTCCAATATTTTTTAGAGATAACTGTTTCTTCCAGCGAATCGCCAATTTTTGTGCTATACAACAACCCCCCATTTCTTAAAATTTTACTTTAGAAAACTATAATATGAAATGGGTCCCTTTTAGATTAAATTGGTATTAACCTATCATTCCTCTAAAGGTCCAGAAACAAACAAAAAATTATAAAACCCTTTTTGAGTTAATAAATAATCGGTCTTATAATAAAATTAATAATTCTTTATTATTGCGATAAAGTGATTGCAAGAGCACATATCGCAATAACAAAGGATGCATAAAAAATACCCATTGATTCTCCCCAATGCGACAAGCGCGAGTAACCAGTGGTTATCGGGAAAAAAAACAACAAAAGGCCCCTCTCCTTGCTCCGATGCGATATCACTATCGGCAATCGGGGAATGCGATATGAATATAACGAAACTCTCCTCCTTAAAGCTCCCGATGTGAGTTAAGCGATATCACTATCGGTGATCGGGATTCCATAATAACTTAAATAAAACTGCCCAAGGTTTCCTCCGATCACCGATTGCAATAAGGCCGAGCACGACTTTCGAAAAGGATTGATATGGCCTCGGTATATTATATTAATTATTATTAAAAGCCTTTTCTCTTCCCGATAGTGATTCACTTGTGTCCAACTGCCAAAAAATCAAATCCACGCTTAAATGATTATTCGGCAAATAAAGGATATAATGAGCATTTAAATGATTGACAGGTCTAAACGGACAATTAATGGAGCAGTTATGCTTGAATCCCTTTAGATATTGTATCCACGGGAGCCTTATGATAATCTTCCATTATTCAATGATTGGCACAATTCCTCCATACTCGGTTTTCACCATCTATTTTCTGCATTACATTCATTTTATCTCTTATGCAGAGCTTTTCTGTAGTAGCGAATTTAGATCAAATGGGAAAGAAATCTGGAACAGCTTCAGCTTCTGTGCTAACAGGACAACATGCCACCTATCCGGGGCCAAGCAAAAAGGGATTAATCTCGGATACCACATGTCTCAGCCTCAGCAATACTACTTGGCAGAGCATTTACAACCTGGTTGAGGCCAAGGAACCTCAACAAACATTGGTACAAGCTACAGTGGGCTCATGCTGGAAGTCTGATGCTACTCTAAAAGATTTGGCTTATTCCTACCTGCACAGGATAGCGGATCGAGAGCAAATTCTTCCATATACGGATGTGGTGAGATGGGCCATTGAAGAATTTCCAATTACAAACAGGACATTCTACACTGTTGATGGGAGAGTATTCGGTTCATTTTAGCCCAATGATTTGAGACAAATGTACCATTTGCCTGAACAAGAGAAGAAGTATAATAAAGCATTCCTGGAGAAGTTTAGAGCTGAAAATGATACTGAATCGGAGCCTATACAAGAATGGAGAAAGAACCCGGTGAAACAAAAACATGAGTCTTCGGGTAAGTACTCCGTCGATTCCTTATGTTCTCCTTATTTTTATGCTTGAGTCATGATGTGTCGGATATGGGGATTGCATGATTCTTCAAAATTTTCCATAGAGATGGTACCTTTGATGGAAGCAGCATGTAATAGTGAAACCATGGATTGGGGGAATATATTATCAGATAAGTTAGCTACAGCTATTCTTGACTTCAGAAACAAGTCCCGTGTTACTGATAGGTTCATCCCTTCATTTTACTTTAGTGCCTACATTTTAGACACCCTCTGTTTTAATTCTGAGATTCCTGTGTTAGGGTGGAGATGGACTCCACAGGACCCTATGCCCATTCATATCTACCACCAGAAATTATGGAAAGCTCATTATAAAAACCACTTATATCAAGTCTGCAATGGATTCATGCTACCTATTTACTATGCAATTTTTGATAGACCTACTCCTAAGATCTCCTCTCAGGCAAAGATTGACTTGACAGCCTTAGGAACCTGGTTTGCAGAAGAAAAATTCACTTATGTAAGAGTTTTTGGCAGTCAAGCCAAGCCTCATATCCTCCCCTTGTATATACCAGACAAACTATTAGCTCGAGAGATAGCATATCAGCTTACAACCACATTAGCTACAAAGACTCTCAGGAATTCAAAGAAGCAAGTTTGGCCTCCTTTTCCTCTAAGGTGTGGTTTATATACTCTGCATGATTATAAACATGCATAGAAAGAAGCAGAAAAGATTAATATATTAAGTCTTACCACTCTACCTAATAGACGCTTTGGTCCGAATAAATTCGTTTATAATGTTCTAGACTGAGCCAAACTCACTAAATTTGAACATAAGGAAGATGAGTTTGATGACCTATTCTCCTCAGCCGAGTCGATATTTTAGGTGCAACAGATAGCTAGAATGAGATACCATGATGATGGGTTAGTTGAATTTAACAAACTTAGAGAGTAGAGGTTCCAAAGTCTGCCTCTAGATTTGTTAGCCACTGCCCCAATGATACAATCAAGTGAGCCTGAGTAGCATCTTACCAACGAACCTCCTGCTACATCCGAAATCTTTGAAGAAGTCCAAAGAAGAGAGCAGGAGGAACTCTGGAGGTTAGAATGGGAAGAGGAAAAGAGGAAAGAACATGAGAAAACACAGAGGAAAGACAGAGAGGAAGCAGAAAAAAATGAACAGGAGAGAATACGGGAGGAGGAACCGCAAAAGTAGCAGGAGCAGAGCAGCAAGGAGGTTAGTGTCGACACTCAAATTGACCCACGATTGCTCCAAGAATGGCAACAATTTAATTCAATTATGAGCAATCTTGAGAGCTCAATGGATGCCGATACATCCAAAGTGGTTGATACACACGATATAACCCCAAAGGAGGTTCGAAGCAAAGGAACCAGCGTTCTACCCCCGACTACAGAACTAGAAATAATTTCCAAGGATCCTTTGTATCAAATTATTTTGCAGGTGGAGGATATTCCTCCATTGGATCTATAGCCCAAAACACAGGGCTGTAATAAAGCGACAGCGGAAAAGGAGAAGGATTGATCAACCTTCCCTGTTCCCTGAACAAACAGTAACAGCCAATGTGGTTTGGAAGGAAGAATTCAACCCCTCCGATGACCTGACAAAGTTGTCCCAATATGCTGGTGCCTATTCGGCAGCCACCATGGATAAAGCATCAGAGGTAAGCAATTTGTTGAAAGAAAAGGATCAAGTGATCGCTTCACTACAAACATAGCTATCAGAGGAACAACAGAAGGCAAAACAACTACAACAACAACTGTCTATGCAACAACAGTTAAATAACCAACTCAACAAACAGTTGCATGAAGAGAAACAGAGGGCCGATTCAGGAGCAATTTGGAGACAAAAAGAATTATCGGAAGCATTAGCTAAATTGAAGGCAATGAATGAACAGATGGCAAAGACAAAATATGAAAAAATTGCTCAATTATCAGCTCAAGTAGAGAAGTTCAAGAGTCTTCCCCAGCCGACCGATTTCAGAGCAGAGGCAATACAGATTAATAAGGCACTAATAACACAAATAATATTGTTGTGTCATGAAACTGCCCAAGTTTAACCTCTGTGAGACATAACAACATCTATAATAGACAAATCAGTTGATGCCAGGCAGGATTTCGAGCAAGCCGATGAAACTTTAACAGATTTTCTTATTTGGTAGGACACTAATGACGGACAGGAAGCAAAATTGCCCAAAATTTTAGAATCCCATAAAGAAATTCTATTCATGGAGTGGCAGTCCCAATTAATGAAAGTAGAGAGAGTGGTTTCTACATGAAAATTATCTACGAACAATTTGATTGACTTGATTAACAATACTCTCTATTTATCTAACATGATTTCTCAATGTACACCAGGTAAATTATTATCAGCCAAGACATTGGAGCAATCATGTCACCAAGACCTAGAAAAGAATGGGAGATTGATCTCAGGAATTAAAAGTTTAACTTGGGACACATATTGGTTGTTCCTAGTAAAAACATACAGCTAGAGAGCCACCCTAAAATGCCTAACGGATGCAATCGGGTGTATCATTCCCAATATACATGATGCCACCTATGCTGCTCAAATCAATTCTCATCTCAGCCGCCCTCAAGAAGTGGAACCAATGCTGCCAATATGCCAACTCAGGACAAAAGGCAAACAGCGAGAATGATGAATCATGCTATCGATTACCAGATTGCTGTGGGGGAGATATTGAAGATCGGATTATACCAATTTAGTAGCATTTTAATTTTGTAGTTTGTTATCTTAGTTTAGTATTTATAGACCTTTTCATGTATTTAGAAAGGGTCATAAGTTTTTGTATATGACTTAAGCCTGAAGTTGCACTACTGTACTTCAAGCATATTCTTTTATGAAAACTGGACCAATCTTTCCAAATTTTGATAACGAAGCTTTTATGTGGATGTGCACTACTGCCTTTATTTAAAAGTATTTCTGAGTCGGAAGAAGGAATTCAAATTGTGATTGATGTTGGGAATGATTTGCAGCTCATATGGTACTATTATCTATGTCTGAGTTTATTTCTTTTACGTGAATTGTTGTTTGATCATTCTTGCTATTATTGAATATGTGAATGTGTTTTAACAGTAGACTTTATACTTTCCACTATTGGATGTTTACAGTTTGCTATTCTTCTAATCATGCATGTATCAGTAATATAAAAAAGAGAAGTGTAACAATGTTTTATCAATTACTTCCTTCAACTATTTGAACGAAGCAATTATCATTTAAATGGATATCTTTGTTTATTGAATAGTGTCGTCTATATGCCTATCAGTGAACACAGATCACTAAACATTGCACTTAAGAATAGAAGCTTCCCAAGATAAAATAGTCATCTATATTTTTACTCATAGAGTAATTTCTACATTTATTATCACTTATTAGAAAACCAATCATTCATCCACCCCCTTTTATTCATTACAGGGAAACTGGTCCCATTATATCCAGTCAGAGCCACCATCCCAAATGGAAAAGGAGTTGTATTAAGATCTGGACCAGGTGGTTATCCCCTGATGTTGACGTAACGATTTTCGGGGCATCAACTGGGCTGTGACAGTGGAATCCCATCATAATCAACCACCTCATAGGCTCCTTTTGTCAATACTCATTTAACAATGTAGGGACTTGTTAGCACCTAAATCTGCCTTAGGCTGAAGGAAGGCAAAATTCAGGGTAACCACAAACCACGCCCAGCCTAGTAGCTAGCCCTACCAGAACAGGGGAGTGCTCTCTCCATGTCACCCTTAGTGAATAATAAAAACGATATGGTCTGAGATGACTTACAGTGAATATTGATTTTAGGCTAGTAAATAGATATGGAAATAGGAAGAAAATTTTTATGAATGACTGAGTTTCTGGGATGGTATGGGACCAATGGACAGTAATGAGCAGAGAATTTAATACAAAGGCACATATTACTTCATGAGGCAAGACATGCGGAAATTATAGAAATTTAGTTTGAAATAACACGGAATTGAGAGATTACTTAGGAGGATGAAAAGGACATAAGTAGATGAATCCTTTTCAACAGAAGAAAAACAAACAGCATGAAAATTTCCCACAGGCAGAGCAATAAAAATGAATTCTACCTTATCTTACTCAGAAAATTTCACTGGAAATGAATATGAACGGAACTATGAAACATAAGGAAATACATATGAAACATATGGAAAAGCACATTTGCTACACTCAAAACCATATGAATCTCATGAAATAGAGCTGCTGCCTTTCATTAATCCTCTGTCAAAATATACAATGAAGAAACAGAGTTTCTTTCCCACAGTCTCCCAGAAATTACCAGCCAACTAAACTTTTGCAAATAGTTTGCATACAATAAATAGACCATGCTATGAGGAGATAGAATGACCAAGAGTTGGGGAGTTTCTCAAACCATTACAAAATGGATACGGAAAGCCAACCATTAGCTATAGGTGCAGCGTTACAAAAATCACAAATGGCTTGGGTGACCATTTGCCTTCCTTTGCCACTTGGATAGAAGACAAACTCTTTAAAATTTGCCTTAGTTTTTGAAAAAAGTGAAGTGTAGATGAGCGTGCCCACTTGTGGAAAGTCGCGAATCGAAATTTCGTAAAATGGAGGTGAATTTGGGCTTTTCCTCTATATGCATCGCGCCTAATTCTATACACGTTGCACCACTTTGGAGGCGATTTTGAGGTACTTTTTGAAGTCCAAATTGTGCCCAAGTGTGCGTGTTGGAAAGCCTGGCCTGTCTAATTTCCAACCCAAGTGGAATTTCTGAATTTGGTGCTCATTTTCGCCTCTAAATATTCATTCTCCCAAGACTGCTTCCTGTGTGTCAAAATAGGGACAAAGAGGTCATTTTTTGGGTGTTTTTGACCTCCTGGAGACTCAAATCATGCCCAAATTTCTTGTCCAAGCACTAGTAGTCATGATTTTTCATGCTGAATCCAAAAATGCAAGCCATTTGTCATTTGGAGCTCCCAATCCTAAGCGCTGCACCAGTGGCACGACGCACAGGGAGAAAAAACCTGTGTTGTGACCAAAAATTTGCCATGTGACCAAAAATGCCCCAAATTTCTTCAAATTTGGGTTGGAGCTTCTCCATCAAGTACCATACTAGCCTCAAGTGGTTTTGGCCAACATATGAAGACGATCATGCTCCCTTTGCCTCTTTTTCTTCCTTATTGCCTTCTTTAGTTTTGCCTTTAAATTCCTTATTTGTGCCTTGCAAACATGATTGTGTGCCCAATAATGGTTTCTCATGTGCCTAAGCATGTACTTGTCCTTATTCTCTTTCGTCAACAGCTCCTCTAAGTGGATGTTGATCCTCTCGAGCCAATTCTCTCGATCAGCCTCTATCTCCTGCTAAATGGGTGTCGTCTCATTTAGGCTTCGTTGGGTAACCTGCTGGTCATCACGGATGTTTTTCCACCTCTATGAGGCCTCCTGGGTGCATGTACCTCTGTTGGTGAATCACTGTGTGTCTCTTCTTCATGATCATATGATGGATCAGATTCCATATCTGCTATGTGTGTACTGTACTTGGGTTGTCCTTTGATGATGGTATGAAACTAGGTATTGTTGTGATATCTGCCACCAAGGGGAGCAGTGCAAAAAGGGAGTGTTAGGAGGGGAAAATATGATGGGAATGGGGGTTATGGGGAGAACTTTTGTTTAGGGATATGTAGGAGGGTTTGGAGATTGGATAAGGTAGGGTTTTGGGGTTTATATTGACCAAAGAGTGGAGGGATAGAGAATAGTGGTTTGGTAATATGCTAGGGTAGGGAAAACAGGAAAAAATGGGATAGGGGGATAGGGAAAAATGCAATAAAGGGAAAAATGAGGGGTGAAACGGGGCCCTAGCACTAACACCACAATTTTGCAACCCTAGCAACCATGGCTTTGATTTTTTTTAGTGGTTGGTTTTATAAGCTTTGTTGCAACTATAAATGGCCATGAACCACCATCACATTCACAACATTTGATGAGCAACCAACATTTACACCCTACCTGGAAATTTGGAGGAAAATTTCAATGAAATTCAAGCCTTTTAGCCCTGTGCACCGTGCCTCCCATGTGTGTCGCGGCAGTGTAAATTCACACTGGAAAATTTCTCCCAGTGCATCGCGCTCCCTCTATGCACTGCGCCTTTTTGCAGGAGCCTTTTAGAGGCCTTCCTGATGTCTAAATTGGGTGCAGGATAGCGCATTGAAAATTTCTTCGAGTCTAATTTCTAACCCAACTAGAATGTTTCAATTAGAAGTTCCTATGCCCTGTCAAATATCAAATCTCCCAAGATTGGTCAAAATGTGCCAAATGAGGTTGCCTCAAGGCAGAGTACTATTGCAGTCAACTTTTAAAGGTGTTCCTCAACTCCAAATTGAGCTCATGATAGCTAATTTTAAATATCTTTGTGTCTAGTTATCATTTTACTCATCAAGAAAGTCATTTGGCCAACCAAGCTAGGAGAAAACCTGATTTTTCCAATGTCACTTCAGAGGTGTATCAATTCTCCCAAGGCGATTGTATTTTTGAAATTTCTCTAAAACCATGAAACCTGTGTAAAAAGTAGAGGAGGTTTCTCTTCCTTGGTCTATGGTGGATAAAAAACTCTCTAAATTTTCCAAAATTCATCTTTTATTTCTCAGAAAAATCATTTGAGTGAAACCTATCCCGATGTGTGGGACAAGGGATTTATCGAAATGAAGCGAAATGAAGGGGATAGGGGGCTTCTAAATTCTTGAGAAAATTTTAGGAAGTGGGTAGGGATGTTAGAAAGTAGAAGAAAGTGGAATCTCAGAAATTGAGTGAGGGGAAGGGGTCCAAAAAGGCAAAACACAGGCCTAGCCTAGAAAATTGCCAAGTTGTAGCAAGAAACTAGGGTTTCTGCGAAAATGACGAATTTGGGGGATTTTAGTGATGGGAAGTGTTTATTAAGGTACATTATGGATAGGGGAAGGTGTATGAACATCAGGATACAATTTTTTCCGATAATTTTACCATCCAAGAGAAATTAGCTTCAAAACCCTAGGAGAGGGAAATGAACCTTGCCTAGGTGCAATTGAAGCATGAACAAGGTGTAAAATGACCCAGTGGAACTTGACATGATAATGAAAACCCTTTGAATAATGGTACACTCAGTTGAATGGTGACATGGAACGTCATTTGGACATCTTTGACAAGGGTAAAATCAAACCCTAGACCTAATGCCTAGTGACCAAATTTTTCTTGAA
This sequence comes from Pinus taeda, assembly GCA_000404065.3. Classification (NCBI taxonomy): domain Eukaryota; kingdom Viridiplantae; phylum Streptophyta; class Pinopsida; order Pinales; family Pinaceae; genus Pinus; species Pinus taeda. The sequence continues at coordinate 29,377 of APFE030954079.1, read as the reverse complement.
GACTCACTCAAATGACAAAATTTGACCTTGACACCTTAAAATCACTTTGTAAGAGCATGTTTGATCAATAGAGGAAGGCTGCAAAGACTGACACTAATAGGACCCATCCATAATGGTTTGAATTTTCCAGCTCCTAATTTTTCGGAGTACTAATCTTAAAGTAAGACTAGTGTTATATACATTTTTGGGCACTGCAACCCCAATCATAAATGTCCATAAACCAAGGGCTCCTAAGTCCCTAAAAGTGTTGCTTCACTCCCTAAAGGAACAAGGTCAGCTGATTACATCATCTCCCAGAAGTTCTCCACAGAAAACTGCTCAGAACTGTTCAAAACAGGACCATACTGAATGCCCAGTGGAGAGGGTGCAATGCATCCCACCTACTCAGTGTAAAGGGTGTGATACATACTGGAAAGCCCTTCCATATGGTACGATGGGTGAGAATGGACAAATGGTAGGGATAGTTTGCGAGGTGGAGGATCATGGAATATTCCAGAAGCTTCTCCTCTAACACTTGCCTCTCTGAGTTCACCCATGGATGAGTAAGAGATCATCAATCTCCAAGTGGAATCAAGAACTATCAGAGAGAGGACACTAATCAAAAATCCCAGAAGCTGACCTACCCCCTACAATAATATATATATGGATCCCTCATCATAGAGATCCGGAGGCTGGAATCTTGTATCTGGTAAGGAAGTGTTGTTGGTTTCCTAGGGCAACATCATAGTGTTGGGTGATCTAAGATTTACATGAGGTGAAGAAGGGCTTTCATGTTGGAGGATGATGTTGGGTCAGAACATTTGGTTGTAATCCTCTTTGCTATTCTTGATATTAATGATGCTATTCAAGTTTTCCTCCACATCCTTGTATGTTTGATTGTATATGCATTTGTGTGGTTAATACATATCTGGTCCTATATTGTTTATGAATGTAGATCTCTGTTCTTTGATAGTATTAGGCTGTTTTGATTCCACAGGTGCTCTTTGAAGCTGGGTAGATGAAGAAGAAGTGGCCAAGATCTATCAGAAAGGAGAGGAACCAAGCAAGGAACCAAGCGCAAGACTGAGGTTGGTGTCCTTTGTTCCCCTCTTATCTACTTATCATAAAGGAAAGTGAAAGTAGTTTTAACTTGTTTCTTTCTAACATAGCTACCAGTCTTAGTGGGACTAGGAGCTTCGAGTGGACACTATTCCCGGTAACAAAATGGCGACTCCACTTGGGAATGAATAGATTGTTTGCTTGTCTATATTTGTTTGTTTGATAAACTTACAAATGGAGCCTGAAGTCAAGCCAGCTAGCCTTCGAACTGCATTTGCTATGCTAGTGCAAAGTAGATCAATGCTGCTTCAGTCTATCTCCGGGTTTTGTTTATAAATTGAACAATCATTTTTGCAAACTTTCTAATTGCCATAGTGGTGGCTCTAGTAACCTCTTTAGATCAACCCCTATGATTTATATTTACTGAACATCACTTGCTTGGCCTAAATCCCTGAACTGAGCTGCAAACTGTGAGCAAAGACCAAGTAAAAGTCTCGCACTGGTACCATCGCATGCTCTCTTCAAGGAACTCTGTATGCATCACACCTCTCGTGTGCAGTAGGTGGGATTCATACTGGATTCCCTGTGTAACAGGTGCGATGGTCAGAAAAGGCTAATTTTACCTTCAGACTTTGGTTTTTCTTCACTCTCTTCAGTTCTATTCAGGATTTTTTCTATGTGTGATTGGTATAGCACTGTGGAAACCCCCTTCCTTTCCATCATTCCGCCTCCATTGTGCAAAGAATTGTAAATATTTTTATGTATTGTGAGCCATTTTCAGTTCTCTTTTACGAAGAAGTAGCGTAATCAAACTATTGTTTCTTGATTTGAAAGTGTCACAAGTGTCGTTTTCAGTCATAGAAGAGAATCCTATTATCCTTGATAGTTGATTATATTGTTACCCTTGTATTATATTTTAATTAGTGGTTTTTCAAGTGTCGAAAGTAGTTTCAATTCAAAATCGCAAAGTGTCATCATTATATTCCTTTCATATTTTTAGGAAATAGTATTGTCGCTTTGAAAAGATAATTCAGATTTGTACTTAGCATTCTTCTTTTCATTCACACGTTAAGAAGGCTAAAAGCAAATACATGCATGTGCATTTTCATTGAGACTCTTTGTTGGTTTAGGACAGTGCATCTAGTGTGTGCTCTATGCTCTGTGTTGAAAGACCCTCAATCCTCTTTCCTTAGTAGCTAGTATTTTCATTGCAAAAAGAAGATTAAAGGATTGTTTATCATCTTAGATTGCATTTTAGGAATTGTATATATACATCACGCGGTGAACTTGAAAGGAAAATTTCTTAAGCAAGATCAACTATAAAATAAATTTAATGAACCTAAAAATGCTTTGGAACCTAATGCACAACATCTAGAAGTCTAGGCTACAGAAGTATTCCGGCGTCGTAAATCTTGGTAACTATCGCTTTCATTGTTGGTTGGGTGATTCCTCCTCTTTGAGACGACAAGTGACAGTATGGACTTGTGCTCCCACTTACCGTCGAGTATATATTGGGAGACCACAATAGGCTATATGCTTTATCCTTAGGAAGTTGTGTCTGCCGCCCTATCGATTGCAATGCACTGAACACAACATTTGGGAAGATTAACTGCCGTACCATAAAAATTATTCTGTAGTTTTGTGATTAGTTCGGTAATCCCTCTATCTAGATTTCCAGAGTAGCCTCTTTCGTTACTTTTCAGACACCTTAAAGGAAAAGGTCCATCTGAGCACTTGTCACTTCAGGCTCATTAAAAATCGAAGGCGTCTAGAGTCATCTTCTGTTTTTTCTCGACTCTTAAAAATTGAAAAAGCAAGTTGTGTCAAAGTGTCTAAAATTTATTTTAATCGGAATAACGTCACTGTTCCCTTGTTGATCTTAAGTTGAGAAAATGGAGTCCACCAACCAGGGGTTTCCCCTTGGAGGAAATCCTAGTCCCTTCTCCTCTTGGGGAGATTTTGGTACACCTCATATGGCTACATTGTCACTTCCAGGATTGACAATCAGCTTGCCAATATGGCTCTTCTCAACCTCTATCATTCAAACCACCGTGATTCCTGAGAAATCAAATCAACAACTAGACGATACTAGAGTTACCCCCCAACCTTCTATGTCATCCATTTCTCCCTCTCCTCCTTCCTCTTTGCTTGATGAAGTTGGTAAAGCAAAAGATCAAGTAACTGAGAAGAAGAAGAAGCGGAAGGAGAAAAGGAAAAGAAGAAGAAGGAGCGAAAAGTGAAAGGGGGCAACCATGCGTCATCTAATGAAAATCCTAAACCTAAATTTCCATGTGTCATTTGCAAAGGATACCACTATCATCGAGATTTTCCTTGCATCCGTCAGATCTTAAGGGACTGGTCTCCTTGTTTGCACAATCTGGTGTCGTCAACCTCTGATGATCATGTTGAAAGTACACCATCAACTAGTGAAAGCGAAGTATCTGGATAGAAAAGGAAATGAAAATTTCCTTGTAAACTATGTGAAGGTGACCACGTCATCCACCGTTGTTGCTTCCTAGAAGAAGCTAAAAGAGTTTTAGATAATTGTTCGGCTTCACCGCTACGGCTTCCTCCTGGATATAACAAACCCTTGCGGAGTCCATCACTGGTTGAAAATCCGGCTGGCATGCCATTATGGTCAGCCGAAGCATCTATCATTGAAGATAAACCATTTAAATCCAAACCAGATGAAAGTCAAAAGGTCGAGGCAGTAGTTGACCCGGTCTTGCCTTCAGAAGGTCCATCTTCAGATGATACAGTCACTGGAGAGAATGAGAACAACACCGTTAAAATTCTTTTCGTAAACACAGAATCTGATCAACATGGGGGTAGTCTACTCATTCCTTTACCACAGGAAGGAAGTTCGTCAGAGTCATATCCGACTGTCTATTCGGTCCCACCTCCAAGCAACCTAGTCATTTCTTTCGATTGGAATCTACTAGGTAGACCCCATTTACCGGCTAGTGTACCATTCTGAATCATTGTACAAGCTTATAGAATGGTCATGGCTAGTACCATCATAGATGAAGGGGCTTCTGTGAGTATCCTTTCCTCAACTTCTTGGAAATCTCTTGGTTCGCCATCGCTTCTGCCTGAGATGAGAAATCTGACAAGCTTTCACAAAGGAACCAGTCGACCGTTAGGGATCCTTCCAAATGTGCCTATTACTTTGAGAAGGAAAACCATTAATATGAAAATAATGGTAGTCCAAGGACCACTAGATTATAATCTACTCCTTGGGCATGACTATATTTATTGCATGGGAGCCATCATCTCCTCACTCTTTAGAGTAATGTGTTTTCTGTATGAAGGCCAAGTGGTCAAGCTCGTAGACCAGCTTTCATTCCCTGGCTCACACATAGCTAATAGTCAAATGCCATCTCTAAATGGTCTTTTCACACAAGGAATGTCTCATCAATCTCTAGTTCGTCCACTTAAGGAGCGCGAGTGATTCAGGAGGACATGACTAAGTCCCAAGGGGCATGCACCCTGACCGGCTCCGGCAAGGAAACTCTAGGTATAGAGTAGCTTTCCACAAAGGCAAATGATTGGTCCGATACCCATCCAGAATTGAACCAGAATAAATTTTCCTTGTCAAGGTTAGGTGATTGGGATTTAGAATCACCCTTGTCCAGATGGACTAAGCCAAGAAGTGTTTCTATCTGCGGTGTGGATGGAAACTGTCTTGCAGATGCAAGAACTTCTATATCGTAACCTAGAAGTATTTCACTATACCTGGGGGCATGCAAACCTTTTTGCATGCAAGTGAAGAGTGACCATTTATTTTATTAGTTTGTAGTTTCTCAAACCCTTTAAACTTGTAGGATTGGTCACTCCTAGCTTGCATAAACGAAAGGATGCGGAGCAAAGTTTCGAATGGTGCAAGCTCCATAAAAATTGAACCTATCAATGAGATATCCTTATTATATGACTGGCACGAGCAGTTTTTATGTGGAGTTCAAGCTCATTAAAAATTAAACCTAAGAAATGAGAAAATGTTTCCCCAAGAGTCTAAGCTCATTAGAAAATGAACCAATCTCCAATAAATAACCATTGTAAATGCATTATCATTAGCTTTTGAGCCTTGGTCGTGTTCTCGTCATCACCTCCACTCTGTTTAGCCGATCAGATGCCTCCATTTGATTTTTTACCCTTTTGAGGAACATCTGCGATGAGTGATTTTGCTAGCCATCCTTGTGGCACTGCCGTGATTGGAAAATTCCAAACCCTACCTGGAATCAACTGCTACCCAAAATTATCACTCATTCCTCAAAAAAGAGTCTCCTTTAAGCTCTTTTCATCTGACTTGTAAAATATGAATAGATTTCCGATCGATTGGCATCTACAGCTCGCTAAAGTCATTAGAAGTGCTATCCCTCCTCTAGATTTTAATATTTTTGGACTTGAGGTATTATTACACAAAAAGATCGAGTGTTTGTCTTGTTCAGCTCGTTAAAACTATCGAAAATTCATCCCTTTCATATTATTTTATACTTGTTCAGACTTAAGGGATTATATGACGAAAAATGATTATTGGAGTTTCCTTTCCATCCCTCTTTAGACTCTCTAAAATTGAAAAAGGTCCAAGTTATCATTGTCATTAAACTCGTTAAAATCAATAGCGACAAACTTGTCCAAGTGGATGAGAATGAGTTTCACTGTCATTAGGCTAGTTAAAACATAATGACGGGTTCGCCCAAAGGGAAAATTATAGAACAAGCATATGTTATCCTCCTCAAGATTGATAAAAAATAAAGAGGTATTGGTCAGCATTGACTGGGGAAAATTGGGAAGAAAACTTGAAGAAACTTTATTGGTAGCAAGTCACTCTTCAACATGACACTTTCACTCCATCCGAGTTGGGTTGGGTTATTTCATTCACCGGTCATATCACCATTGGTCCATCACACCATCCATATTTGGGGTTAACGCTACCAATCCATGTCAGTGTCACCGGTATGTTAAAGAGAATTCACTCAAAGAATTCACCTGTGTCTCATCCGCTGCAATACATTAACACCCCATTCTTTCATGACCACCACCATGAACCTTATATCATCAGATCGCTTTCATCTCCACAAAATCATTTGCTCCATTTGATGTTGTAGATGTGGGATTTATTAAGGCCCTCCTACGACGGGTCACTTCTTGTCGACATCAGCTCATTATCCATGAAGTCGACCTAGGAACAACCCCTTTCAGTACTTTGAAGCTTGCATGCCTCAATGGCAAGTTTCTCAATTTCAGTGATAGGTTTACATCAATGGCCTTTGACTAAGAGATTTTGTGTGGTGTTCGATGCCAAGTCCCTTTTTCACACCATGCGAATTGTACTGTAGTACCTTGAGGGTCATTGTCATTATTGGTGATTCCTCTCGTGCCTATTACTAGCTTACATCATTGGCTGGTAATCAGGCGATGTCTTTCCATGTTTGACTCCCGAACATCTTTCACATGGATCGACTTTTACTCCGAGTGAATATGGAATGAGTTTTGAAGACCCTGGATCTAGTTTCATCCATTTGGGCTATGATATATTCAGGAATATAATGACATCAAATGTACATCATTTCCGAACAGATGATCATCCCAATCAAAGGATGATGACTCCGTCTGAATCATCAGTATACTACACAGATGGTTGTCTTTCCTATGTACATGAAAATGAATTTATAAAGATGATCATGGGAATGTCCACCTCAGCTAGATCACGGAAAATATTATGAAGATAATGTATTGTATTGTAACTTATTATAGGTCGCCTTCCAGCTCGAAAAAAATTCGGATCCTCATGATAAAGCATTTCAATCGACATCAAAAGATTAAGGACCTCATGCTTTAGGAGGAAACTGTTATAGACATTTTTGGGCACTACAACCCAAATCATAAATGCCCATAAACCAAGGGCTCCTACATCCCTAAAAGTGTTGCTTCACTCCCTAAAGGAACAACGTCAGCTGATTAGATCATCTGCCAAAAGTTCTCCATAGAAAATTGTTCGGAACTGGTCAAAACTGGACCATACTGAATGCCTAGTGTAGAGGGTGCGATGCATCCCACCTAATCAGTGTAAAGGGTGTGATGCATAATGGAAATCCCTTCTGTAGGGTGCAATGGGCGAGAATGGAAAAATGGCAGTGACAGTTTGCGAGGTGGAGGATCATGGAATCTTCCAGAAGCTTCTCCTCTGACACTTGCATCTGTAAATTCACCTAGGGAGGAGTAAGAGATCATTAATCTCCAAGTGGAATCAAGAACTGTCCGAGAGAGGACACTAATCAAAATCCCAGAAGCTGACTCACCCCCCTACAATCATCTATATATGGATCTCTCATCACAGAGATCCGGAGGCTAGAATCTTGTATCTGGTAAGGAAGTGTTGTTGGTTTCTTGGTGCAACATCATACTGTTTGGTGATCTAAGCTTTGCATGAGGTGAAGAAGGTTTTTCATGCCGGAGGATGATACTGGGTCAGAACATTTGGTTGTAATCCTTTTTTCTATTCTTGATATTAATAAAGCTATTCAAGTTTTCCTCCACATTCTTGTATGTTCAATTGTATATGCATTTGTGGGGTCAATAAATATCTGTTCGTATATTGTTTATGACTATAGATCTCTGTTCTTCGATAGTATTATGCTGCTTTGATTCCATAGATGCTCTTTGAGGTTGGGTAGATGAAGAAGAAGTGGCAAAGATCTATCAGAAAGGAGAGGAACCAGGCAAGGAACGAAGTGCAAGATTGAGGTTGGTGTCCTTTCTTCCCCTCTTATCTACTTCTCATAAAGGAAAGTGAAAGTAGTTTTAACTTGTTTGTTTCTAAGATAGCTACCAGTCTTAGTGGGACTAGCAGCTCCGAGTGGACACTATTCCTGGTAACAACTAGTTCACCTTTTGAGAAAACACGAGGCTTAACATTTTTGTCATATTGTGCCTTGACACGTTTCTTATGTGCTTCATTAGCCAATGCAGCATCACGATGGGTTTCATCTAGATGGATTAGTTCCAAGAAATGAGCCTCTTCTTTGGAAGTTTCGGAAGTAGATCAATTGCAAGCTTGAGGGATGAGATTTCACACTGAATTGGTAAGACAGCTCCCAAACCATACACCAATTGAATGGGCATAAATCTAGTCACATTTCTCACCGAAGTCCTATATGCCCATAGGGCTGAGTACAGGATTAAATGCCAATTCCGTTTGTGGACTACAATCATTCTCTATAGCATGCGCTTAAGGACTTTTCTGATCACCTCAACTTGTTCGTTAGCCTATGGATAGTATGGAGTAGAACTATCATGGGGTAGTCCGAATTATCTTCCATTCAAAATATGTTAGAAAACGATGTTAAAATGGATCATTTGTAGGTTTTGCCTCTAACCCTGCTGGAAATATTATAGGAATCAATGTTCTCAGCATGGGAGGCAAACCAGCATCAACGCTCGTCAAACGTTTGGATAGATAGGTCTAAGGAATATAGCACCCCTTCAAATCCGTGGTCACAAGTACACCTTACAGACGAAGGAATCATTCAATCGATGATGACTGATGGGGCATCATGGGAAGATCACCACCATCGTTCCCATCTTTCGACTTTTAAAGAAGATAATTCTGGTCACCTACAACATCCTTCAGTATTTGAATTTCTGGCAAATACTATAAACATGGTGGGTTCTGAGAGAACCCTATCCAATATTGAAGAGACTATTTCCATAAACATCTCGACCAAAACAGATGTTGTAGAGAACATTCATGTTGGAAAATCTTGTTCTTCTTCCGAACTGGAAATATATAGCACTCTCTTTCGCGAGTTTAGAGATGTCTTTGCTTGGTCATATGATGGAATGCTAGGTATCGACTCGAGCATAGTTGAACACAAGATTAAGATGTATCCAGATGTCAAACCAGTACGATAATGGCTAAGGCAGGTGCACCCCAAGAAAGCTGTTGCCATCAAGGCAGAAGTTGAGAAACTCCTCCATGCTGGTTTCATTTACCCCGTTCCTCTAACCGATTGGGTATCGAATATTGTTCTTGTGATGAAAAAACAAGGAATGATCAGAGTGTGCGTTGATTACAGGGATGTAAAACAAGCTTGTCCGAAAGACAACTACCCTACACCATTTATCGACTAGATACTTGATGAATGCACCGAATGCGAAATCTTTTCATTCGTGGATGGATTTTCTGGGTATAATCAAATAAATATTCGCCCACAGGACCAGTCAAAGACTGCATTCATTTGTCCATGCGGCACATTCGCATATCGCAAGCTACCCTTTGGTTTGAAGAACGCAGGGGAAACTTTTCAGAGAGCAATGAAATATGCTTTCCATTACATCAAAAACATCATTCAACCTTATCTCGATGATCTCCATCTCATTCGCGAAAGCAGACTGATCATCTTTGCCATTTGAGAGCAATATTTCTATGTTTTCAACGCTACAAGATAAGACTCAATACACACAAATGTGTGTTTTGTGTCAGTTTTGGTCGTTTACTTGGCTTCGTTGTCTCAAAGGATGGGATTCGTCTCGACCCTTGCAAGGTTCAGGCAATCATTGATTTGTCTCCACCTTCAAGCTTGCTTTAGATTCAGAAACTCCAAGGGAAAGCAAATTTCCTCAGGAGGTTCATTCCAAATTACGCCGAACTAGATAAAGGTTATACTTGTCTTTTGAAAAAGGATGTACCCTTCATTTGGGACCAAGTCGCACAAGCTTCCTTTGATGCTTTAAAGAAATCTCTAATACAAGTGTCAATAATGTATTCTCCTAATTATCAAAAAGACTTTAACCTGTATCTGGCTGCAGTAGATACAACCATAGAAATGGTTTTAGTTCAAGAAGACAATGGAATTGAATATCCTATATATTATTTAAGCCGAAACTTAAATGATACAGAAATGAAATACTCATAAGTTGAAAAGCTAGCCCTCACAGTTGTTCAAGCAATACAAAGATTCCGACACTACGTCCTCTTTAGGAAGACTACCATTTTGTCAGATTGAAACCCCATGACTTATATATTGTCGGGAAAGTTGTTGGGGGAAAGTATTCGAAATGGATAGCAATTCAACAAGAGTTTGTTTTGGAATTCAAAAAATCCAAATCAAAGAAAGCCTTGATATTCATGGAGTTACTATGCGATCTCCCATCGCCTTCGAACAATGCCACATCCGAAGAAGCAATTGTGGATTAAAATTTGTTTCTGATATCTTCAAGCGATTTGTGGTACAGAGATATAATCATTTATCTCCAGACACAAACATACAGGTCTAATACCTCACGCTCTGAACAACGATGTATTTGATACCAAGCAAAAGACTACGTGATCATCGGTGATACTCTTTACCGTCGTGGTATCGATACAGTTCTGTGGAGGTGCCTCACCCTTGAGGAGGCCGAAAACGTCCTGAATGACTACCATTCAAGCGCGTGTGGGGGGCATCAATCTGGTTTTTTTTTTTTTCTGGGCAAAAGACTAAACTATATGTATTAAAATAAAAAGGAGAAGTATGTACAAGAGGTCGAAACCTCTGAGAGCGCATGGACAGCTCCCTTACAAGAGATACAGACCATTACTGGTGAGATCATTG